>QGSO01000215.1:1702711-1897882 GCA_011037825.1 Carya cathayensis | reverse complement strand
ATATATATATATATATATTATGACAGTCCCAAAGCCAAGCATATCACACCAATCATATTCTCTCTACGGCCACTAGCTTAAATCTCTTTCGAATCGTATAGCTAGGCTAGCTACCAGCTAGCCTTTCTTTCTTATAAATTCTACCAGCTTCCTGATTTTAGCTCAAGGAAGTGTCTGAAGAGATGGAGGAGGTCAGTAAGCAGGGAGCAGGTGAACCAAGAGATCAGACTGACCAGGAGAATTTATTGGTTTATGATTCTTCTGTGGATCATAAAGGAAAAGTACCTCTTCGGGCTTCCACTGGTGTTTGGAAGGCCTCCAGGTTTATTATTGGTAAGGAATACGAATCGCTATTAATAATGCATGTCGCAGATCAATAAGTACTCCTCCCTGGATGTTGCTACTTATATCCAGAGCTGCATGTGTTCAGGTGGAGGAAAAATCCTTCTAAATTTTCAATATCTTCCCTCATCCCAATACTGGCATGCATAATTAATTAGTCAGTTGACTTCAGTACCCTTCCTAATTATATATATACATGATACGCTGAAGGGTTAAACTACAGGAACGGGGAAACATATATACAAACTGAACGCTCTTTGCATGTGTTACTTATCTCTCTTTTTTTTTTTTTTTTTTTTTTTTATTTATCAAATATTGGTATACAAGTTATATGTTTATACGTATTTTTGGAATAATTCTTAAAAAAAAACATATTCTTTCTTCGACATGAATTTTAGGTCCCTCAACTTCCACTTAATTTGATGATCTGTTCGTTACTGCTTGTTAGTGACCCAAATCTAGTGCCATATATATGATACCATGTAGACTTGCTTCTTCTTTCTGTCTTTTGGCTGCAATGATCCAAGAACCAGCTGGTATAGCATACATGTTCATTTAATATGCACCATATCATATTGTCACCCTTTAGAGTAAAACCGATGTTGTTCTCTAGTTAGTATGCTAGGGGGATACTAAAGTAACTTTATACTGGGTTGGCACATCAGGAAATCCAATATAATAGAGACACAACCTCTATTTATCTGATTCAAACTTAAATATTGGAGCTAGGGCTTAATAAGTTAATTCTATGGGTAAGGTCAAGTTGATAAGCCGCCTACCTTCTTAATTAAGTTACATTACAGTGGGGCTTCCTAACTCAAATTGCTTGTGCCTCTGTTACCTACCGTAGGACCTACGTCCCCTAAGCGAAGAAAGAGGAGATCTTTATCCTGTGTCGAAGGTTGGGTGTTAATTAAAATCACACTTTTTAATTATTTGATTTTGCAGATGGACATAAAATAAAAGGGTAAGATTTCCAAAAGCTATTTACGTGGGAGAATAAGTCATCACTCGCGGCAGAGTTTTACTAGGTATAAATAAAATTATGTATTAATTTGTATATTAATATTAATTTTTTTATATTTAAAATTTAAATTAATATTATTTTTAATAAAATTTACCTTTTAATTAATCATATTAAATTAATATATATATATTAATATACAATTGTATCTGCATTTAGATTTTTTCGCGCATGTATAAGATTAGCCGAGTCGACTTTGTTTCGAGTTTTTATAAGAGGAACCTGCGGCTAATTGCATGGAGGTAGCTAGCTAGGCGTGAGAACACGCCGATTAGTCAGTACATTCTGAAAGGAACCAAAAAAATCGCAATCAAATTGCATGCATGATTTGACATGTGGCCTGAGAACGCTTTCGTATCAGAAATGCCTCCACAAAGATTAGTTTTTAATATTAATCGGCATGAGAAATATGTAGTCTTTGGCTTTAGGTGAAATAATCGATCCTCTATATGAATTGACGTAAAATTAGAGCTTTCGAAGAGAGCATCATCACTCGGTTAAATGAACAGAAAAGTAACGATATATCCTTCATCATCATTTTGCACGTCTGCGACAAATATTACGATAAAATCCTTCCGGGCCCCCACAATCTTCATTTCTTCGGAAACATCGGAAATTAATTGGTAGATCGGCCCTACCACTTTTTGAGGTCAACACGGATAAAGGACCCAGTAGTGATGAGTAGAACCATTAAAAAAAAATAAAAGAGTTTATTCTCTTCATTTAACCGAGTGATGATGCTCTTTCAGGTTTGGGTGGTGAGAAGTGTTGAGGAGAATTATGAATAGTAATAAAAAGTAAGTAAAAAGTAATAATAAAGTAATGAATAGTAATAAAAAGTAGATAAAAAATAAAGAATAGTAATAAAAATAGATTAAAAGTAATAATAAAGTAATGAATAGTAGTGAGAAGTGTTGATGATAGTTGAGGTACTTTCCGTACCCAAAAGCAATTCTCGCCAGAGAATCAAAATATATATTGAAACGAGCAATAAGCATTTAAAGTTATAACATGCATATGACGGAGACCGGTACAAGAAAGCTAATTATCTTTTAACTAAATTAATTTTTGTGACTGTGTTTGATCATTTGGGCAGCAATCGAGTTCAGTGAGAGATTGAGTTACTTTGGAATTGCAACCAGCTTGATCCTTTACCTCAGCAAAGTAATGCTTCAAGACCTTGAGACAGCAACCAAGTACGTGAACTACTGGTCTGGTGTTACCAATTTGATGCCACTGTTGGGAGGGTTCATAGCTGATGCTTACTTAGGCCGATTCTCGACAGCGCTCGTGTCAAGCATCATCTATCTCATGGTAATTCTCCTTTAAATCTAAAGACCAGATCATTAGTCTAAAAATTTTGTACATTTCAGGGTCTTAAGACTGACAAAATTCTGTGCTTGATATTGACATACTGCAGGGTCTGATCCTCCTGGCGTTGTCTTGGTTCATACCAGGATTAAAGGCTTGTGAGACTGATATGTGCATAAAGCCTAGGAAGGTTCACGAGGTGGTTTTTTTCCTTGCCATTTACATGATCTCAGTAGGAACTGGAGGGCATAAACCGTCTTTGGAGAGCTTTGGAGCGGACCAGTTTGATGATGATCACACTGAAGAAAGAAGGCAGAAGATGACATACTTCAACTGGTGGAACTTTGGCCATTGTGCTGGACTTCTACTTGGTGTGACTGTGATTGTGTATGTTACAAGACCATGTGAACTGGGGTCTTCATATATCATCTCACGGCAGTCATGGCAGTGTCGTTGGTTATCTTCATCAAGGAAGGCCATTTTATCGTTACAGACATTCAACAGGGAGCCCCTTGAGCAATTGTTCAAGTTCTTGTAGCAGCCATTCGCAAGAGAAATCTTCCTTATCCTTCCAGTGTTGCTCAATTGTTTGAAATTCCCAAGGCAGAGAAGACCAAAGGGAGATTCCTGTGTCACACAAACAAACTCAAGTAAGCATGTCAACCCCTAATTTTAATTAAACACAAATTATCCATATCAGACAGCAGGATGAAAAACTGAGATCGATACACTGGAGAGATGAATAATTTTTCTGGGTATTGTATTTCAGATTTCTTGACAAAGCAGCTGTTCTTGAAGACAAGGATAATCCAGCTGAGAAGCAGAGTCCTTGGAAACTTGCGACCGTGACAAAGGTTGAGGAGTTGAAGCTTGTTCTGAACATGATCCCCATATGGCTTGCTACTTTGCCATTTGGAATTTGCATAGCACAAGGCACCACCTTTTTTATCAAACAAGGTGTTATACTAAACCGAAAGATTGGAAATGGTTTTGAGCTTCCCCCGGCCTCGATTTACGCCGTTGCTGCCATTGGAATGATTATCTCTGTCACTATCTACGAGAAAATCCTCGTTCCCACTCTAAGAAAGGCAACAGGAAACGAGAGAGGAATCACTATACTACAGAGGATTGGCATTGGAATGCTATTCTCCATTCTTGTAATGGTAGTTGCAGCCCTTGTTGAGAAGAAAAGGCTAGGCGTAGTGGAGAATGATCCCAGAAAGAGTTCACTTTCCACGAGTGTTTTCTGGTTGGCTCCCCAATTTCTCATCCTCGGTATTGGAGATGGATTTGCTCTAGTGGGCTTGCAGGAGTATTTTTATGAACAAGTCCCAGAATCTATGCGGAGCTTAGGCATTGCATTGTACCCAAGTGTTATAGGAGCCGCAAACTTCGTGAGTAGTTGGTTGATAACCATTGTTGGACGTTTAACCAAGACGGATGGACACGGTTGGTTTGGTAAAGATTTGAATACTAGCCGTTTGGACAAATTCTATTTGCTGTTGGCTGGAATTTCTGCTGTGAACATGCTCTTTTTTGTGTTCTTGGCTCGAAGGTATTCTTACAAAACTGTGCAGAGGGTGGCTGTGGCAGTCTACAATATTGAAGACGCTGGTGATGCCATGGCATAGGTAGTATATCTTTTAAGGAGCATATAGAACTGCAGCTAGCTTAAATTTCTAAATATTTAAATGATGAAAATGTACTCTTAGAAATATAGGAATTCTGATTGACGTTTGTGTTATAAGCATGTGTTTCAGTTCATAGTTTTCCATGTAATTAACAAAGGCATATCATGTTAACATCATGCTAAAGCATCATCATTTACATGAGATCCAACTATTTGTGTTTGTTTCGTTGCAGAAAAACAATTTCGGACCGTCGAATTAGAAAAAGATTCTTAGGAAAGAAATTATGACACTGAAGTTAAAATAATATTGGCTGATCTTGCGATTACAATCTGTTTAGGGAAATTTCAGTAATAACCAGAAGATCAATGCAGTAACATAAGGTTTTCTGTTGTATAGATCATCTTCTAATTAAGAAAGAAATTATATTATTTATTGAAAACAATATTTTAAATGGCTGATTAAAATGTGACTGGGACTCTGGGAGTTCAAAAAAAAAAAAAAAAAAGGAATTATGTACCATAACTGCAGCTACCAAAAAAATTCACACTTATTAATTGATGGCAATTATGTACGGACAGCATGCACTTTATGAAATCATACAACGATTAAATGAATGTAAGCAACTGGAGATATTGTTTTTTTTTTTTTTTTTTTGTGGGGGGGGGGGGGGGGGGAGAGGAGAGAGAGAGACCCTGCAGGATGAGTTTCAGGGCTTGAACGTCCACCAATTGGAACAGCAGTGCTAATGTCGCTTCTTCTTGCTTAACTGGTCTCCAAGCTTGCAGAGCAGAAAACAACACAATCATTAAAAAAAATCAAGGGAGAAGTATATATATATATATAGCGGATCGAGGTTAGCTTTTTATCCACGCACTGTGTTTGGGTGGGTGGTCGTGTAGTGTAATTCTAGAAGAATCTCGATGCATATTCTCCTGTGCGCGTCCAAGAGACAGATAGAGGTGTCAAAACTTTCTACTTCAACATCATGCCTGACGCGAAGAAAGAAAAGCACAAAATCTGGTAAAGTTAAAATAAATAAATTAAACAACTTGTAGTGTCTTGTCAGACTAATCCCATCTCAAAATTAAATATATAATTTTAAAAAATTTAATCATCATTTTAATTCTCATCATCTTATAATATAATATTAAATAATAGATTCACAAGTAAAATATAATAAATAATCTCTAATTATTTAATGTCACGTCATAAAATAATAAAAGAATAATAAAAATTAAGATAACAAGTAATATTACCTATATAATTTTATTAATCATTTCAAAAACTACCTTTAATTGTAATTCTTAATCTTTAAATAACCAACCAAATAAAATATTACTCTAATTAAAAAATAACAATTACAGATAAAATAAAATTAAAATATACTAATCTAATTAAGAAAACAATAAATTAAAAAAAGATAATTATTAACTAAAATATATCCGTTAATTATGAAACATCTTCCTAATTTGTATCAGACCTACGAAAATACTTTCCCAACAATAATATAAAAAAATTTCATATTCCTTTTCCACTCGCAAACAAGTCAATTAAAGGAGACCTAGTCGTACTACTATATGCGGAGGATACAGTACATCACGTTAAATATGTTTAATTCATTTATCTTTCTCCTCATTCAATATTCTAAACATCTTAATAATATTATTTTACAATTATCAAAAATGAATTTTCTCATAATATGTTTTGAAAATATATGTTTTGAGAATATTTTTATTCTATAATCTATTCTTTTTATTTTTTGAATTAATTTATATTTTAGTTTACCTTATAAATTTGGGTTAATTTAAAATAGAATATAATTATATAATATTGTATATAAGGAGATCATATTGCAAATATCAAAATATATTAGGATATTATTGATAGTTGGAGAAAATATTTGAAATGAATAAAAAAAAATAAGAAGTATAATATTTAAATAATATGAAGAAAAAATAAATAAGTTGATGTATGATATATTGTAAAAGTCAATATGTAATATAGAAAAAATAGATTTTAATAATATATTCTAAAGAATAGGATAGATAAATTATTAGGAGTGCTCTTAGAGCATCCCCATCCGGTTCTACATCCTCACCCCTATAATTTAACTCAAATACTCATTTCCTCAAATTATTCCCTAAAATTTGTTTATCTTCTAAAAACCTCCTACGTTTCATTCCCTATCTCTATCTCTATTATTTTAAATAATATTTCTCTATTCTTTTTTTATTACTTTTTTTTTTCTCTTCCATTTACAATCTTAACTATTAACTCTTTTGTCTTATTATCTTTTTTTTCAAATATCACTTTCTACTAAATTTTTATTGGAGATTTTGACTATCCAATACAGTATTTTTTTTTAAATACTAACTCGTATTATAAAAATAGATTTTTTTTTTAATTAGTGAATTTTCTAACGTGATGACAAATTTAATTAGAAGAGTACTCAATATCAATTTCTCTAATGAAGATCCGTATTCACGTATTGATGATAAAATTTTTTAATTGGATGAAACGGTAATATTTTCTGTCTTTTTTAATTAATGGTAACTCGTGCTCGTATTGCATGCAAAATAATAGTAATCAAGACCCGCTGCATAAAATAATTGTCCCAAACATAATTGTCCCAAACATAAAATAAGTAGCATAATCATAAATAATCAATCCAAATCGGCATCTCTAATGCGTCTCGTCATGATTTCTCTCTGGAGTTGCTGGAAATAAAGCCACTGCATTTCTGGCATGACACTCACATCCATCATCATGATGCGCTGATCTGATTCCTTCTTCGCGAGCTCCACTTTCTCAGCCTCCAACTGCAGCCGTTCGTCCTCTTGCCGGATTTTACTTTGCTCTTTTTCTCGTTCAATTGACATCTTCTCAGCCTCCAAACTCAGTCTTTCATCCTCAAGATGTAATTTTTTGGCCTCTGTCTCCTTGTCATACTCCATCTTCTCGGCTTTAAGGCGATAAAATTCTTTCTCCTGAACGCGTGACTCATCCAAAAGAGTATACTTCATCTTCTTGAATTGGAAATTCTCCTTTGCTTGCCTGCCTTGGGCATTTCGTTTTTCTTTCTCAGCTTTCCTTCCAATTGGCCGGTCGGGCTCGATAACTTCATTCTCCAGCATTTGATCCGCCTCGATATCAAAAACTGAATCAACTGTAGCGCCAGAACATCGAGTTGGGGTCGGGGATGAGGACATCGTCTTCCTCCGCTTTGGATCCTCCTTTGTGGCGCACCAAATCTACTTAGGTTGGTCCTTCAACAGGTGCCAACAATGCTCGAACTGAAATAAGCATTTCTCGAGTGATTGGTACATAACCTTCGCCTTCTCAAACTTGCATAGGAAAAAAATACCAATATTAAACCAATGTAGCAAACAAGAAATTTTAGAATTACTCAAGTAAGGATTTCGAAATTCTACCTTATCTTGTTCGGTCATACCACTTTGATTTAACCCTTCAACTTGGGCTAGTTTCGCACAAAATTTGTTTGTGGCCTTTTGGATAACTGACCACCGATGAATTAAAGACTTTATTGTCCGGTCATTTGTGGTTTCCTTAAATTGCTGGAAGTACTCATAAATTTTCTCCCAAAGTTAGGAGTGCTTTTGATCTGTTCCCTGGACGGCATCAAGACTACAATTTAGTCATGCCGATACAAGTAACTTGTCTTCTTCGAGGTTGAAATTTGCACCCCTCACTGATTTCCTATTGCCGATAGGCTTATTAGGGGGTAGGGGTGAAGAGTCACCAAGGGTCATTGGAGATGATCCACTTTGCCCACCATAAGTGGGGTCGAGTTGAGGATCTTGACTTAAGAGATTCGTGAAAAACATATGTCCAGAGTCTTGTGAATCCATTGCTAAAAACGCATTGAAAATGTTAGAAACGAATTTTGGAAAGTTTGGGGTGTTAATCCGGGTGGATGGCTCAGAAACTGTTTGGTATGATCTTGGAAAGTTGGCCACCCACTGATGGCTGCTACAACCAGTTGCCAATACTTATTGGCTGTCCTGATTACCTAGCCATTGGGGACATGACCATTAATTTCCCGTATCCCCACAAACGGTTGTCATCATCACAGCCTTGTGGTTTAGTTTACACATAATTTAACTCAATTAATCCATAATACCAAACAACATGCAAAACAAAATAATCCTAAATACGAGCATCCCCATCCGGTTCTACATCCATATCGAATATAGAAATAATTAAAAAGGCTCAGAATGGTGTAAATATTGACACCATGTGTAAGCAAGGAGCCCAACATCGAATGGCCGCAAAATCTCATCCGAACTCCGATTGCCTTTTGTGGAAAGTACCACAAACTGCAATATGGTAATTCGGGTGAGAATTACCCAGCTATATCGATGGGGCCCCATACACACTTCTGACTTAACCCGTACTATAACACCATCATCATAGCCTAATATAAAGCCCCTCCCTTGAGAGAAACGCAACACTGCAAAATGGGGCAATACCAAATAAAAAACTAGAACATCACTTGAACTGTAGATAATACAAATATCATTTTTTTTATCCAAAATTTCCAAATATATGAAGAGGAAGGCAACCGGAGTACAAACAATGGTAATGATCAGCAATGAGTTTTTTTAAAATATATTGATGATTTATAAAACCATTCTTGCATTTCCAACAATATTTAATAAAAGTATAATCATCATATATGTGAAGTATTCATCCATCTCTAAAAAGATAAAGCATCAAATGTCCAGTTAATAAAGAATTAATCCATTCAAGTCTGAAAAAAAATAAAAGTTTAGAGCATAAGAAAGTAGTTGTAGTGAAATTCATTATCAAACAAAATCATCATAGGTAAACAAAGACATACGAAACACTGCACCCCAACAACACAGAACATGAATTAGGGAATTTCAGAAACCATCACTTAGCATTTCTGCTCATCATTGAATAAATAAAAAAGGTATAAAAAAAAGGCAGGGTCCAATGATACAACACTCCAGAAAAAAGGGTCTGAGCAATGGTATACAGCACACGGGTAATAACTAAAATGGCAGCCAAATCAGTAGTATCTCATGATTATAAGATGATTATAAGTAGTAACTCATCACCAAACTAAATTAGTTATAAAATAGCTAAATTAGAACAACATGATTATAAGTAGTATCTCATCACCAAACTTTCAATCCCATAATCCAAATAATCACAGGTTACAAAGATCCGGATTGTATTTTTAATAATTGAAAATTGAAAACAGAATTTAGATAAAACCATACAACATTCAGCTGCCAAATGACATTGGAAATGTAAGACCAAGAAAAGGCAGCCCAAGATGCATGCATTGAAGGAAAAAAATATGGAAAATCAGCTAGATCTGAAATTCATCTCCATGTATGAAATGAGCAATTGAATTTCTTATACAAGATAACCAAAGATTAAAAATCATCTTGATTTTCTTGCCAACCAAACAATACATGTGAGCTAGATAATCATCACAGGAAAATAATCAACCTTTTCTCAGCAACCAAACAATAGAGGAAGGAAAAATTGACAAGAAAATCATGGATCATTTTCGGGGTTCCCAAACAGTCACATAAGGAAAATCACAAAACAAAAGTTTTTCTGAATTTTGCACCAACCAAACAGGGGCACCATTCATCAAAATGCAAGGGGGAAATCAATGGAGAATTTTCCTACCAACCAAATGGCAGCACATTTTCACAGCAACCAAACGGGTTGCTTTGGAAAAAATAAATCCAAACCGTAGTCTATTTTCACAGCAACCAAACGGGGATCATCAGGAAAATATGGCATGCATTTTTGGGGTAGGCAAACAGCATATGAAAGAAAATACAAGACGAAAATCAAGGGTTATTTTCTGGGCAACCAAACAGAAGCCGAACGGAAAAATCAGGGGAAATTTTCTCTTCTATTTTCGTACCAACCAAACAGCCAAGCATAAATTAACTTTCACAGCAACCAAACGTATCGATGAGGAAATTCCAACCAGCCAAGCAGCAAAAAAAAAAAAAAATCAAGATCAAACCCTAAAACAGATCCCAAATCAACAAGTAATGAAGATTTTCGCACATACCAAATGAAAAAGGGAGAGGCTTCGCACAGAGAAAGGAAGAGATATGGCACCGTTCAGCGGGAGAGGGGATGGAATCGCACCAACCGTCGAGAGCAAGCACAACGCGGGACAGGTTGGGGAAATGGGATTTGGAGATGTACAGTAGGTCCCCAAAGATGGGGATTTCCTGTACATCCCGAAAATTAGAACCCCATTTTAGAGAACCGGATGGAGGGCTAATTTTAGGGAAAACTCTAAAAACTTTAACAAATAATAAGAAAATGAGAGAGATGGAGAACCGAATGGGGATGCTCTTGTATGTTTGCCTTTATATCCTTCAACTCTATTCTTTTTCTTTTGTATCCGTTTAAGTGATGAGGATTTATTTGCCTTTTGCGGTGTTGTGTCAGAGTATCATGTGGGTTGGGGTTCGGTAATGGGGATGAAAAAGAATAACAATACGACCAATAACAACAAAAAGAGTGTTAAAAAAAAAGAAAAAAAGAAAAGAAAAAAGGAATTAGATCTTCTCAGACCTGTAAGTAAGAACACTGCAATTTTTTCATTCACCGGCGCGGAAAAAAAAATACAAATATTTCCATCTATCAAAAGAAAAAAGAAAGTGGAAGGAAAACGCAACAAAAATAGTGAAAAAGAAGACAAAAATAAGGATCAACCGAAAAACTAAAACAATAATCTGTAAGAAATTAATAAGATTTATTGTTTACTGCACACCAAAAAAAAAAAAAAAGTAATAGACGCCCAGCAACAAGAAAAATAAAATTATAAGAAATGCATTCAGATCTACTGGGATCTGAATTACCAATAGACTAAAAAATATATTTACCCATGTGCACATATCTAAAGTAAAACTTTTCGAATGTTTAGATTTGTTGACGTTTGCCTTTCAAAAAATAAAAAGATTTGTCGACGTTTGTAAAGATTAAAAAAAATTTACGAAAAAATCTATAAAATATGTAGATTTAAAGTAAGAGATTTGTGAAAAATTCGAAATTTCCCATGAGGCACAATTGTGTTCTTAACGGTTAAAACTGAGAAATTTCACAAAACGAATCTTTTTCCCCAAAATAAAAGGTAAAAGTTATAGATATTTTTTTTTTTTTTAAAAGAGAAACCTGATTTCATTAATAAACCAAGTTTATAACATCTCAGTAGCTACAATTGACTGAATGCACAAGGGGCACTCTTCAATATCATATAGATCTACAGAGAAATTGAGAGCTGATTTAGCTAACTCATGTGCAGCGATGTTTGCTTCTCTACATGCATGCACTCCTGACCACTGACTCCAACTGTTCAACACATGCCTTGCATCTTCAACCATCAGACCCCCTCTTCTCCAATTGGTTCCTTCCGTGAGTAGCACATCAATAACCTGCTTTGAGTCTCATTCCAGAACTATATTTCTCAGTCCAAGCTCCCTGCGAAGATTACTGCTAGTAGTAGGCCCTGTGCTTCAGCTTCAAATGGGGTTTCTGTGGCTACCCGAGTTGCCCTGAGTGTGCCTATGACTCTGCCATTGTGATCTCGGATGATTACTCCCAGCCCCATTCTCTTTGACTCCTTTCTCAGTGCCCCATCCCAGTTAGCTTTGTAGAGTCCTACTGCTGGTTTTTGCCACTTAACTTCTCTCTGGTTTCTTTGCCCATGCTCAGGTGGTTGTGGCTGGGTTGCCTCATGGAAGGACAGAATTTCATTCCTTACTGATTGGGATATTCTCGTGGGGTGTTTGAAACCTTTACCATGCAGATAGTCATTTCTTCTAGTCCATATCCCCTTCAATGTCACAGCCACCTCTTCTAACTCAGCTTGATCAAGGTGTTGCACTAGGAGAATCCACACATTGAAAAACAAGTTGCTATGGTAAGACATCTTCTGAACCTTGATGCATCCTTGGCTCCACACATCCTTTGCAGCTGAGCATCCCCATAAAGCATGGCCTGAAGTTTCATGTTCTCTTTTACAAATTGGGCATAGAGGGTCTTGTAACATTCTCCAACTTTGTTTGGCCAACATAGCCAAATTGAAGCTCTGAAAATCTCTGAAACCCAGGCCCCCTAAATCCTTGCCAGAACTAAGTTGTTCCCAGGAAATCCAATGAATCTTTGATGAGTCTTCATTATAGCCCCACCAGAATTTCCTTAGGAGTTGATTCAGCTTTCTAGAAATAGATGTTGGGAGGAGGAATATCCCCATTGCATAGGTTGGAATGGCTTGGAGAACAGCCTTTAGAAGAATTTCCTTTCCTGCATTGGATAAGTGTTTTGTCTTCCAATTAGCTACCCGAGCCCAAGTTCTGTCAATGAGGGAGTGGAAAGTTGCAACCTTTGCTCTCCCCACCATAATAGGTAGTCCCAAATACTTTTCAAAAGTCCCACTCGATTTGATGCCAACCAGTTGAAGGATTTGGTTCTGAACCTCTTGTTTTGTGTTCTTGCTAAAAAAAACTGAGGATTTTTCCTTGTTTAATATCTGTCCTGAGGCCAGTTCATATGTTTCCAGAATCATAAGCAGGCTATTCAATTCCTCAATTTTGGCTTGACAGAAAATGAGGTTGTCATCTGCAAAAAACAGATGATTCACCTTTGTGGGGCCTCTTCCCAATGGTGCACTTGTTAGACTACCTCTATCTTCAGCTTGTTTCAGGAGAGCAGAAAGGGCTTCAGCACAAAGTATGAAAATGTAAGGGGAGAGTGGGTCTCCTTGGCGAATTCCCCTAGAGGGGTAAAATTTTGGTTGGGGCTCTCCATTAACAATGATTGAATATGATACTGAGTTAAGGCATCTTTGGATCAGTTGGACCCAATGTTGGGGAAACCCAATCTTCTGCATCACCGCTTCAACAAATCCCCACTCAACTCTATCGTAGGCCTTGCTCATGTCTAACTTGAGAGCCATGAACCCTTTCCTCCCTTTCATCCTTGATTGCATTGAATGTAAAACCTCATATGCTACTAGAGTGTTATCTGAGATTAGTCTCCCAGGGACAAAAGCACTTTGGTTAACAGATATGAGAGAGGGGAGTATACACTTCAGCCTGTTTGCTACAGTTTTGGAAACTATCTTGTAAAGGACATTACAGAGACTTATGGGTCGGAATTCAGCCACCTTTATAGGATTTTTAACCTTGGGGATCAGAGCTATAAAGGTGTCATTCACCTCTTGAAGTGTGCCACCCTGGTTAATAGATTGGAGAACAAAATTACATACATCCTCACCCACCACATCCCAGTGTTTCTGATAGAATTGAGTAGGGAATCCATCGGGTCCAGGAGAACCCAATGGATTCATCTGGAACACAGCTTCCCTAACCTCCTCAACTGTGAACTTTTTCAATAAACTAGCTGACATCTCAGTTGTAATTTTTTTCTGTAAAGCATGTAAACAAGCTTCCAAATTAACAGGCAAGGAAGTAGTGAAAAGGGAGGAGAAAAAACCTGTGAAAACTTCTCCAATGTCTTTTTGTTCATGAACTATATTCCCAGCACTGTTTGAAATAGATTTGATGGTGTTGGTTTTCCTTCTTTGGTTTGCTTGCATATGGAAATATTGTGTATTTTTGTCTCCATTCCTCAGCCAATGCTGTTTGGCACGCTGCTTCCACTTCATCTCAGCTTCAGCTAGTGAAATTTCAAGTTTTCTTTGTAGGTTCTGTAATCTGTCCATATGTGAACCATCCCCAGTATCTTGTAAGTGACTAATGTTGGACAAGATATGAGCTGAGTCCCCTTGTTTTTGCTGTGTAACTTTTTGTTTCCATATTAACAAGTCCCTCTTGTACTGGTTCAGCTTGTGTCTCATTCTAGCTGCATGTGAGTTCCCTTCTCTGCCTTTGTTCCAGGCCTCTTTAACAAGCTCTCTACACTCCTCTTTAAATTCCCAAGCTGCTTCATATCGAAAAATCCTGTTTTTTCCACCCCTACCAAACACTATATGCTTCATGTTGACATGTAGAGGAGAGTGATCTGATTTGACAGCTGCCAAGTGTTGCAGTAGGATTGGTTAAACAGGTCACTCCACTTCTTATTGGCCATTGCCCTATCAATTCTCTCCTTTGTGAACCCCCTACCCCTTCTGTTATTAGACCAGGTAAATTTCTGTCCTTTTGAGTGGATGTCCCGGATCCCACACTGTTCTAACACTTGCCTGAAAAGTTCTATCTGAGTGTAAGGTCTCCTTGCCCCCCCTACTTTCTCACTTTGATCAAGGATTTCATTAAAATCACCTCCACATAGCCAGGGCATGGATGGGCTTGGCTTAAGCATTTTGAGCAACTCCCAGCTGCCTTTCCTTTTCAAAGTGTTTGGGTGGCCATAAAACCCAATGAATTGCCAGTTAGGATGGCCTCCCTCACCCTGAATATGAGCATTAATGTGCCATCGGGTATAGCTTGTAACTTTGACTTTCCACTCTTCTTTCCATAGTATAGCAATTCCCCCACTTGTTCCCACACTGTCCACTGCAAAACAGCAATCAAACCTCAGAGAACACCTTACTTCTTCCATCCGTGTTTTGTTGCACTTAGTTTCCACCAGAAACACTAAGTGGGGACACTTTTCCTTAGTTAACTGTCTAAGGATTTGAATTGTCCGAGGGTTCCCAAGCCCTCGGCAATTCCAAATCAAAATGCTCATTGGTTTTGGCAGGGCTGGAAACCAGCCTCTGCCCTTTCAAGTTGGTTTTCTGTGCTAATCTCACAGTTCCTAATTCTTTTTGGGGATATATCACCCTCAGTATTACTTTTCCAGGTTCTTTTTTTTGGTCCCTACCACTTGACTGGAGTTTGTGATATCCCCCAAGATCATGCTAGGATTTGTCTCTCCTCTGGCCTTTCTCTTCCACTTACCTACTTTAGTGTTCCCATTTTCTGATTTTGAGTTGTTGCTTCTCCTGGTTCTGTCTGCACTTTCCATTGCTATAGTTCCAGCAACACTTAGATTGGGCTTAACTTTGGTCTTTGTTTCTCACAGGCTAGAGATGGTTTGGTCTAGTTCCATATGAGAAAATGTTTCTGCAGGAACCTCTTTCCCACTTGAGAGTTGAGTCTGTGATGGATCTGGGTTGAGCCCCTCCTCTATAAATCCCGGGATTTTGGGGGTTGGATTTACTGCCTTGTTACTAAGTTCATATGTTTTCCCTCTCTCAATGGTTCCTTATCATTGTGCTTCTCAGTTTCCCCAAACATATAGTTGCTTGGATTTGTTTCCTGTTTCATGGGCCTCTCCTCAGCTTTTTCTTCATTCTTGTTGTTGTGTTCGGCCTTTCCTCCATACTTTCTAAAATCAAACAAGTTTGTGTTCATAGGTTGAGCTCGTAGCCAAGCCCCAAACTGCACTGGTTGTTGTTCCTCTTGGTTGATGTCATACCTTGGTCTTGAACATGCTCTACCTTTATGGGAAAGGATCCCACAGTGGAAGCATAGGTTTTGGAGTCGCTCATATTTAAAGGAGACCCAGATCTTTTCCCCTTCAAACTCCAACCATTTCCCCCTCAGTAATGGTTTCGTAAGGTCCAGTGCAACTCTCACTCTTAGACACCTACCCCAGGCAGATCCATCAGAGTCTGCATCTACCCTTATAACGTGTCCTAGGGATGAACCAAAATCCTGTCCCACTCCTTCAGTCATTGCAGCTAGTGGTAAGTTATGGCATTGTACCCAAAATGGCTCATACTGAAATTTCAGAGCGTTAACAGATACATTTTCATCTACTTCTTGTATTGTTATAAGATTCCTATCAAAAAACCAGGGTCTACCACTTAGAACTTTTTCTTTATCCTGGATTTGTTGGAACTCTATTAGGAAGCATTGTTCATTTAGGTCTTTGAAACGTACCCATCCTTGTAGCCTCCAGATTTGAGCCATAGTCACCCTGAAAGCCTCATTGTTAACCCCCTTTTCCGATAACACCTTCCCAATGATGCAGAGTCTGCCCCGTATGTTCCCTTCCTTTTCGCTCTTCTTTGTAACTTGAAACACTGATGTCTCTTCCTTCGACAAGTGAAGCCTTTCCCACCTTCTGGTCAGATCATCTTCTACCATTGTAACTGTCAACTGCCGCCGCCCTCACAACCAGTGAGACTGTTCCCCGTGTCGAGAGACCAGGGGTACTAAACCCTACTTTCGTCTTCGAGAGAAGAGAGAGAGGGACCGACCGGCATCGCCAGCCCTGTGTTTAGACAATGGTGAAGAGCGTCGTCAAAAGTTATAGATATGAACAATAGACAAAAAATAAATAAATTTACCCAATTACACCGACAGATTTCAACTAAAACTTCTCAAATCCAACACCACAGCTATTCAAGGAACAGAAGCATTCATCCTCAACAACCTCATATCCTAAAAATGGCTCAATTTATTCTTCTTTTCTTGATCATAGCAGATGCTTTTGTTTTTCTAAGCATGGCTAGTGAAAGGGCTCAGACCATGGTCCAGACCAATGCAGCACCATCCTCAAACACACCTGCTTCTAGTCCATCCGACAAGGGTGGAGATTCGTACAATGCAGAAGCGCCCATGATTAGAAAACTGGGGAAACACCAGCCTGAAGTGGCGAAGTCATACACTGCACCTGGCCTCAGCCCATCAGAGAAAATGCAGTCTATAGAAGCAGCAAGTTCTTCGATCCAAACAGCTCCAATTGGGATAAAAAGTGAAGAGAATGGGAGTGTCCAGAGGCAGGAAATCCTCCTGAGAAAGCACTCACAGCATCATTCTGTGGATAAGTCAGTTGCTGGAGGGGTGTAATCCTCGGGGGCCTAGCCATGACTTTCTCGGTGGCAGTTTTTTGTTTCATAAGAGCTACTAGAAGACACAAGACAAAGACTGTCGCTTGAGATTACCAGTTGTTTTGCATGTATACAGGGTCTTCTTATAATGCAACACTTTTTGTCTACTTGCACTGTAAATAAATCGTTTAATAGAATTATGAGCGCAATCTTCGTCAGCAGAGATCATTAACATTTTCGTTTTAATCTTTTAAATTAAATCTATAATTTATTGAAGCCTTATAAAAAGGTGATCCCCAATGAAGGGTATGTTTTTTCCTTTAGGGCCAGTTTGGATATACAGATAAAACACAAAGCATCTCATCTGAATTGTACGGCTTGTTTTATCTGTGCATCCAAATGCTCAAATGTAAGTTTTTAACTCATCTCATCTCTATACTATACATTAATTTACAGACAAACTTTTGATCCATTCTGACAGCCCAATGCTTCACACCTCCCCTTCCCCATCTACAAACTTTTGAGAAAGTCAAACTGTCAAAAGTAATCCTATGGCCAACTTTATAAAATCTCCAACTTTATCCTACACCTCCCCTTCCCCTTCCTACTTATTTTTAATATATTGATAATATTTTCCACCTAATAATTAAAAATATTTTTAATAATTAGTGGAACCCATCCCTTTATCAAATCTCCAAAAACTTAAAACCATCTCATTTTATATCATATCACTATCTAAACACATTTTTTTACAAACTATTTCATCTCATCTTAACTTAAAAATCTCATTATTATTAAAAATATATCATTTCATCTTATCTGCATAACCAAATAAGACCTTATTTTTGTCTTTTGTATTGTAATAAAGAGCGCTCCTTCTCATAGATGTGGTTATGAAGTGGCCATTAAGGCCTATGAGGCATTATAATTAGACGAGCTATTCATAGAACCTCTCCCCTTTAGAGCAGACACTTCTTGAAAAGAATGAAAATCTCTCTCTAAGATATGTCTTGATATTTAGGCTATAGAATTTGTGAGTGTTATTCTAATTTTACCACGTGGCACACTTCATCAACATCAACGATGATGATTTTGGACAAACAAAAATGATGGAAAAGTCCATGGAACAATTGCACTTGATTTGATATTTGCCGCTCAAGATAAACGCTTTTGCTATGTATGCTTATGCACAAAATGATTTTTTGTATGCTTTTTAATGCGATATTGATGAAGTCTATACTTAAATTGATTTAAGACTAATTGAATACAGTGGCATTAGTAAGAATTTTTAAAGGCTTAGGAGTTGGATGGTCACTTATTGACTCCGTGATATTATTTCTCGAGTAAATAGATGATATACTAAAATGTGCCACGAATGAGGCATAAGATGATGGTTATGAAGTTTGAGAAATTAGTAGAGTCAATAAAATCCATTTCTTTTGTTTAGCAGTCAATGAGAAAATAGAATATGAGCATTTTTCAACATTAAATTTCTAAACATACATACTAATACTTATAAGGACATCAAATTTAAAAAAAAAAAATTTTTTTGTCTCATTATATAAATGTGATTCCAAAGAAAATTTTTAAATTTTAATCAAAATTTTCAAATAAAATATTTTATGAATCGCAATGGTATGAGCTATATGATGAGAGCAATTAGTTTGCAGTGTTATAACTTGCTAAAAATTGAGTTATAATTGAGTTATGGTACAAAACAATTAATACATCACACTTTGATTGATATAATACGGGGTTGTAGCCATAATCCTAACATATCGTCCTTAAATCAAGTTCATTTGTCTTTTAGAAAAATTAAGTCATTGTGTGATTATTTTGTGCAAATATGAATTCAATTAAGATGTAAATACGAAAGATTTGAGTTTAAATATTTTTTTGTTGAATCAAGAAAATTACTCATATTTTTGGTGAGGGTAGGGTATTGTGGATTTTATTAACACTTATTTTTTGGATAGAACATCTTATCCCACATTACCTTAATATTAATATTTCTATTTTTTTTATTTATAAAAGATCGTCGAAAATAATGTGAGTAATTCACCAATTAGTGAGAGTATACTTTTGAATAAGGTGTACCACTAGTGATAGTGACTCCCAAAATTTACTAGAATATAAGATCCTAATAATTAGCGTAATAGTAATATAACAATATTCTCTCGTCACTTAGAAACTAGAAGAGAATACTTATAATGTGATTCCGTTAAAAATATTAAATTCACTTAATAGGAATCTTAACATAAGATTTTAGATTCAACCTGAGAATCATTGACTTAGTTGACAAAGTAAAATTGGAGTTAATAGAGGTATAAATCCATCTTTTAACACTAATTGAATTGCCTTTAGATTGGAGTGTAAAAGAAAAATTGGTTGGTTCGGTCTAGTTTTTAACTAGTCCAATGTGGTACCGATTTTCATATTTTGAAAATCGATTTAAAGTGAACTGGACCGGTATATATATTTTTAATTTTTTATATCATATTATATATACTATAGATTAAATTGCTAATTAATATAACATGAAATTCTAATCTTATCATTCAAGTCTATTAATCTTATACATAATATTAATATAACATTTTATGTAAGTTTAACACTACTTATATTTAGGGGTGGCAATATGTGACATGACACGTTAACCCAATACGTACACGACACGATAAAAGCAGGTTAGGGTTTAGTCTTAACGGGTTTGAGTCAAAATGGGTGACCCATTAAGAAAATGAAATTTACCTTTCTATCCTTAAGACCTAAAACTGAAAAATGAAAAAACCTTAACTCTAATAATCCATGGGCCAAGCCAGGTCCCCCCCTCCCAAACAAATTTTCAAATCTTTCCTTTTCTTGGATTTTAGATTTCTCCTTTCCTTTCTTAGTCAATACCGACTCCGCCCCCCTCCAGCCAGTTCCCCTCACCTTCTTGGCCTCTTCAACCCAACAACTCACGCCAATTGTCGCTCACGCAGAGACTGCAGAGTCACGGACTCTTCACCCTAACTTCGTCGCCGACTCACTCACATAGACTCGGACTCACACCTCTTGCCACCCACACTGCATCGCCCACACCCGTCGACCATTGTAAGTCAATCCAGCTGAGATTTCTACTCTACGGTCTCCACCTTTACGTATTGTTTGTCTGCTGAGAAAGAAAAAAAAATGGAAAAAGTTGAAAACGATGTGAATCTGTGATGAACTCTCTGACTCCCTGACATTCAGCTTAATATATCTATATTTAGGAGGAAGAACAATTATATGGAGTGCTCGCTGATTTCCATCTTAATTACCATTTCTTTCCTTGCATCTTCAAGTGCTTGGAAAAATTCTTAGTGGGTCTGAAATTTGAATTGTTTGATGATGTTTCCTTTTCTCTCAGCATTGGTTTTGTGCTTCTTTTGGACTTTCCATCTTTAGTGCAGTTTCATGCATGTTCTGTTTTTGTGCTCAACTTCTGGGTTTGTGATATTGTGTGCTCTGTTTTGTTCTTTAATCATCAAGGCTAGTCTGTCATATGTTTTGTATCTGGTAGATTGAGATCATGCACCAAAAAAATATACAATCAATAATCATGATTTTTTGGATTCGTAAAGTCCAAAAGAATTTCATGAAACCAAATAATCGGTTGTTTTCTTTGAAATTAATCTGCAAGTATATACAAAGTATTTGTTAAATTAGAAAAAGTGTAGACTCTAAGAGACAAATGGAAACTACAATATAGAAAAGGGGCACTAAAAATGGCACATGAAAAACCTCACCCATGCATGTGATCGATATATATGAATATGATTGAAGAAGAGGTACTCGCATGATTGAGGAAACCACCAATCCACCACCCTTTTTTATGAATTTAAATTTATTTATCTTTTATTTTTATTTTTTATTGGATTGATTCAGTGTTGAAGCTAATGTTTGTATGAAAGACCTAATTAACAATAGTTCTAATTGAAGTTAAAATTCTTATGCTCAATGGTGAAGAATTATTTATCCACTAATGATGTTTTGTGGTACTTCTGATATATATTTTTCATATTTATCAAAAGTGCCTAAATGCAAGCCTGTCCAGCCAATGGTGCCCCTAGAATATATAATGCTAGAGGTTGGCATGGAGCTGATTCAAAGTCATAAGTCATAAAACTAAAGACAGCTGCACCTTTTAAGTTCCTTTAATGGAATCATAAGCAAGAAAAAAAAATCATAATGAATAGGCGCCTTAATTCAGAGCTAGTGTGTGAGGGTAATAAACAAACCCTCAATTTGTAAGAACTTTTTGTAGGCAGGATCTAACAACAATAGAACTTTTTGTAGGCAGGTTGGTATATTTATTTTCTGTGTTTTTTGTAATGATGTGAACTATGAAGTATTTGGTTAAGTACTTATTTAATTATTGATTTTCATATTTGACTTTTTAAAAATGTCAGATGAGTGAGGCAGCAAGGGAAATGAAGATTTGATTGACTTGGATGGGCTAGACTTAGAAAGTTTCGCAAATGAAGACGCTAAAACAAAACGAAGGAAAATGTTAAACGTGTGAAGTTTCTTTGAGATGGTTTCTGATTCTGATAAAGCTGGTGATAGTAAGGCATGAGTCAAGTGCAAGATGTGGAGCTACTTACTTGGCAGCGAGCAAATATGGAACTGGAAATTTGAAGCGTCACATTGACACATGCCCTATAAAATGTACATGAGATATTAGTCAGTTGATTTTAAGACAAAATCATGGATCTATTTTGGTAAGTGCTTCTAAATTTGATCATGAACAATATAGACAACTTTTGGTAGAAGCTATTGTGAAGCATAATTTTCTTTTTCGGTTTGTTGAATATTTGCGGGTGAGAGCTTTAATGCAATATGCACGTCCAGATATTTCAATTATTTCTAGAAATACTGCTATGGCTGATTTGGTTAAACAATATCATTGAGAAATAAAAAAGGATTAAATACATGTTGAGTGATGCACCTGGTAGAATTTGTCTGACATCTGACTTGTGGACTTCTATGAGCACTAATGGTTATATGTGCATTACAGCACATTTTCTGGATAAGAAATGGATTCTAAAGAAAAGAGTTTTAAATTTTTCTTTTATGCCACCACCACATAATGGCATATATTTGTCTGAGAAAATTTATAATTTGTTATGTGAGTGGGGAATTCAACTCAAGATTTTTGCATTGACTTTAGACAATGCTTCTTCTAATGACGTGTCGGTAGAGTTGTTAAGAACTCAATTGAACATTAAGAAAGTCCTTGTTTGTGATTGTGAGTTCTTTCATTTTCATTGTTATTGTCATATTCTCAATTTGATAGTACAAGATGGGTTGAAAGTAATTGATTATGCTATCCAAAAAGTTCATGACAGTATCAAATATGTCAAAGGATCACAATCAAGGAAACAAAAATTTTTAGATTCAATAAAACACAGAGATTTAGGCTCGGTTTGGATAGTAGGTTGAGTTTATATGAGTTGAGATGAAAGTTTAAAATATTATTTTTTAATATTATTATTATTTTGGGATTAGAAAAAGTTGAATTGTTTATTATATTTGGTGTTGGAAGTTAGAAATGTTGTAATGATTAGATGAGATGAATTGAGTTGAGTTGGGTTAGACTTGGTAACCAAATTTATTCACAACATTTCACAAATTCATTCACAACAAAAAACAAGAAAATCTTACAACAAATATCACAATTGATTCACAACAAAATCAACAAATTAGTAAGAGTAGAGAATTTGTCAACCTGAGAGAGAAAGAGAGAGAGACTGAGGGAGAGAGAACGACACTGTTTGCCTGAACTGGGATTGGTGGAGAGGGATGGTTGGAGGTTGGACTTGGAGGGCTCAAGAAGATGTGTTGTTGCCATCGCATAGAGGAGAGAGAGGTAGAGAGAAACAAATATGAAGAAGAAGAGAAGATGGGTGTGGGGGGAGAGGGGGGGGGGTGGAAGGAAGGAATCGAAGGATCAAACCTAAAATTAAAATGACGTTTTTTGGTGTATTAAACCAAACGGCGTCGTTTCAGACTTCTGTTTTTTTTTTCTTTTTTTTTTCTACACAGTTTGAAATGGCATCGTTTTACTTAAATGTATATAAAAAAATATATGTGCAATTAAATCTTTCGGTTCATCGGTTTGAACTTGGTTCAAACTGGGTTCGAATCAGATTGGTGTCAGTTTCTTCAAATTTCCATTGCACCCCTACTAGTTCCAGTTTGTCCCAATTGGTTTTATGGCTTCTTGTACAGCCTGAAGGATAGGGACAAGGGATGGTACTAGCTTGCACACCTATTTTATTATTGGAGATCGAGTTACATGTTATATTTATGAATAATTCCAATATTATTTAAGTGAACTTGTATTTGTTCATGACTTACCCAATTATGATAAAATAGATTTTATGTTTATTACACTATTTAAATTTATCTCCAAATCTTAACAAATAAGTTTTTGGTTTTTTAAACATTTTTATATATATTATATTTATATATATTTAGAGGTGGTAATATATGACATGACTCGTTAATTCAATACGAACACGACATGAATTATCAGGTTAGAGTTTGGTGTTAATGGTTAGGATCAAAACAGGTTGACTTGCTAAAACACGATTTTTAAATGGGTTGATAGTGCGTCAACCCAATTTGACCAATTAGCAACCTATTTTGACCTGTTTAGAGAGTCAAAATTATGGTTATAACCTTAAACCTAAAAATTAAAAAATCCTAACCCATTATGTATCAAACTCACCCCCTGCATTCCCACCTCTCTCGGTCTCCCTCTCTCTCATCTCTCTGTCTTACTGTTGTTGTCGCCGGTCACCCACACCTCTATGGTCGTTGTCGTCGGTCTCCCTTTCTCTCAAGCGATTCAAGTTTCAACACGTTGTCTCTTGATTTGAGATTCACACCCCCCCTTCACAACGTCGCCATCTCTCTAAGCCTCTGTCTCATGATTGTCCTCTTCATTAAAATCTCATATTCATGCTGCTTGCAGCCCCCCATCACGGCATCTCCATCTCCCTTTATCTCAAACTCTCTCTATGATTCCGTCATTGCTCTGCGGCTCTGCCCCTCTCTACCTCTCTAATGGATTTGCCAATAGTAAGTTATTGAGCCCTTTGGTGATTATGTTATAATATTGTCTCCATAGTCCATTGTTAAGATTATTGATCCCTTTGGTGAAGTACTTGTACACTGTAACACTGGTAATGAACTTTTACCAATTATGATCACAATTTTCATGTACTCTTTGTTTTTCCCTTTTATAGGGCTTGATCATACTGTTTATTCTTTACATTTTTGTTGTTTATGGTATATTGGAGTATGGTTTATTGGAATCCGTATGAATGAGCTCATTCTCTATGATAGAATGGTTACTTGGCAAGTTAAACTAATGTTGATCTTCTGTTATCTAGTTGAGGAGTAATCATGGAAAAACATCTAGGAAAATTTCTATGTTTTGGTGAACACGATGTAAGTTTACAATGGCTTTGCTACTAGTCTTGCTCTTATACTTTGTTACTCTTGTGATATTCTAAGCAGACATATGAATATGATGCCTGATAAAACTGTTTATTTTAATATTCATTGTCAATTGGCTTTTATTAATGATGCAAAATAGTCCTTTTGCCTAGGGCTGGGTTCCGACTACGACGAAGTCAGAAAGCCCAACTCCAAACTCTGAAGTCAAAGTTGGGCTCCGTCTCTGACTTTGATTAAAACCAAACTCCAACTCTAATCGAAATTCTTGGAGTTAGAGTCGAAGTGTTGGAGCCACATAGAGAGAGGGGGGCCTTGGAGGCTGCCATAGTCAAACGGCGGCAGCGTCGACTTTGCTAAAGCCAATAGAGCCACCTTCTGCAAGAACTTAAGTTTCCATTGCTGCCTATCAGACATCTCCAAACTGATGGGTTTGCTGGCCATAGAGACTATACTCATCAGAGTCTAAACCACATGTATTTCTCCTTTTGCAAGATGGTTGCACGAAAACATAAAAGAAAATAAGAGAGAGTAGAGACTTGATGTTAAAGATGAAGAGGAGCTCAAATATGAGAGACCAAAAAATAGACATAAACAAACAAAGGGTGGGGATTGGTATTTAGAAAAACACCAACAGTTTCAAAATTTGAACCAAAACTTAATAAAATAAAATAAAATAAAAACTTAGAAAAGCAAGAAAACTAACATCATGGCATTAGTGCACAGACAGGGCCATAAAATAGAAATTAAAAAAAAAAAACTCAAAATAGCAAAGAGTAAAGTAAATAGAAAGGAATAAGATAGATGAATTGACAGACAAACGCAAGTCTCAAGGCAAGTAGAATGGCATATTGATAGAGAATATACTAAAAATACAGATGGAGTAGCAAGAGAAAATCGCTTCAGAATCTTTTTTTTCTACTTGGAGTTCGGAGCCAACATGGGCTCCTAACTCCGACTCTGATTCAGACAGAAATCTTCGGAGTAACTTAGGAGTCGGAGTCTTGTTAGAATTCAGACGGAGTTGGAGTGGGTGAAGTTTTTGCCCACCCCTACTTTTGCCTTACTGATTAATAGTGAACGTGTGGCCCATCATGCTTGTGTTTTTTGTTTCCATTTTTTTTGTTTTGGTGCTAAATTAGTGCATGTGATGGTTTACACTTGATCTCTGAACTTCAAGTTAGTTCATGTGTTGACAAGTACATGTATTGATGCTCTTTCTTTGCACCTTCTGTCTAATACTTAATTATTGTGTTCTATGTTTGCTTTTATGTGTGCATGTGCGAATGCTTAATTGCCACTTTGTGGCACCAATATTTCATTTACATAGAGATCATAAGATATGCTTTTGTTTTGTCTATTTTTTTTTCTGTCACATTTCTTTTGAAATCTTCTACATCCACTAACCATAGTTCTTAAAAAGATTAAGTTCAAGACAAAAGGTTTAGATATAATTGTTGTGTTTTGGCTGTTTATCTACTATAGTTGCCTTGTTTTGTTTGTTTATCTACTATAGTTGCTTTGTTTTGGCTGTTTATCTACTATGTTATAATTGCTGATTTTCATGTTTTTTTTTTTTAAAATGTTAGATGAGTGAGGTAGCATGTGAAAATAAAGACTTGATTAACTTGGATGCGTTGGACTCGTAAAGTTTTCAAATTAGAAAAGTAAAGCGATATGAAGGAAACGATGAAAAGTGTGGAGTTTTTTTTAGATGGTTCCTAATTTTGACAAGGTGATGGTAAGACAAGAGCCAAGTGCAAGATGTGTGGAGCTACATACTTGACATCAAGCAAATATGAAACCGGAAATTTGAAACATCACATTGAGACATGCCTTGGAAGAAGTTAACAAGATATTGGTTAGCTGATGTTAGTACAAAATAGTGAATTTGTGTCGGTAAGCGCTTCTAAATTTGCACTACAATATATAAAAAGATTTTGGTAGGCGTAGTTGTGAAGCATGATCTGTCTTTTCGATTTGTTAAATATTTAGGTGTGAGATATTTATTACAATTTTTGTGTCCAGATGTTCCTATTACATCTAGAAATATTGCTAAGGTTGATTTGGTTAAGAAGTATCATCGAGAGAAAAAATGGTTAAATCCATGTTGAATGAGGCTCCTCGTAGAATTAGTTGACATTTGACTTTTGGATTTCCATAACTACTAACGGTTATATGTGCATTACGACACATTTTCTAGATAAGATTTGAGTTTTATATAAAGGGTGTTGAACTCTTCTTTATGCCACCACCATCACATAATGACATATATTTGTCTGAAAAAATTTATAATTTGCTATGTGAGAGGGGAATTGAAAATAAGATTTTTACTTTGACTTTAGACAATGATTCTTCTAATGACGTTTAGTAGAGATGTTAAGAACTCAATTGAACATTAAAAAAGCCTTTGTTTGTGATTATGAGTTCTTTCATCTTCGTTATTATGCTCATATCCTCAATTTGATAGTACAAGATGAGTTAAAAGAGATTGATTGTGCTATCCAAAAAGTTCATGAAAGTATCAAATATGTGGAAGGATAAAAAATAAGGAAACAAAAATTTTTAGAATCAACAAATCAAATGTCTTTGGATAATAAGAAATGCTGGGTCAGGATGTCCCTACTAGATGAAATTCTACTTTTTTTAGACTAGAGAGTGCTCTTTTCTACCGTCGTGCATTCTGCCATTTGGAGTTGACTGATTAAAATTTTAAGCATTGTTTATCAACATCTTACTTTTTTGGGTGTTTTTATGATGCCACTTATGACTTTTCTGGAATCGAATACCCTTCAACCAATTTGTACTTTCTAACAGTGTTTATTGATTTATTTGACATTAAAGGAACAATGTGAGAGTGAAGATGAGTACATGAGGAAAGGTGGATTTTTATAAAATTGAATTTATTTTTAATTAAATTACATGATTACATTGGTTGATTGAATTTATTTTCTTCTAGATTATGCAAGAATGTCATATTTTAATATTTTTAATCTATATTCAAATAGCAAAAAAAAAAAAAAAGGGTCATAAAGAAGTAGTAAAGAAGGTGTAAGAGTATTATTACCTTTTATAAAAATTATACTTATCATTCTCCTTGGTGAGGTTTTCTCTCTTATCTAGAGTAGGTCTCTTAGGCTGGTTCTTGTTGGCCAGAAGAGTTGATCATGGAGGAGGAATTAACTAGGCAGTAGGAGAGATTAAGTCTCACTGAGAGGGAATAGGAGGGGGTGGTTATACCATCATCATCAACAGCTAGAGATGTGAAACAGAGCCAATTCTGTCTGTTGGTGATGATAGTGGTGGACAACACATGAAACAAAGAAGCTTTTAAGAATACTATGTCCAAAGTCTGGAGATGTGAGAGCTGGCTACAGTTTTCTGAAGTTGGTCTCAATGAGTTTCTCATTGAGTTCCATAAAGAAAAGGACATAGTGCGAGTAATCAATGGTAGGCCGTGGTCTTTTGACAGATGGCTTCTATGTCTTTAGGTTTTCGATGGCTCCATGTCTATCAATGAAGTGTCCTTTAACAAAGAGGAATTCTGGATCCAAGCTTATAACCTGCCCTTTGACTGCATGAACCAAAGGTTTGGCCACCAGCTTGGCAATAACGTGGGAAGGGTGATTAAAGTCCATGCAGATGGTAGAGGTATAGGTTGGGGGAAGTTCCTCAGGTTAAGGGTTGAAGTCGACATCACTAAAGCTCTCCTAAGAGGCATGTTTCTCATAGTGGAAAGGAAGAAGTTGTGGGTGCATTTTAAATACAAAAGATTGCCCTTTCTATGCCTCAAATGTGGAATTATCAAACACTTTTAAAACCCATGTCCTAGTGGCCTGAGTGGTGGTGGTCAACTTCAATATAGGACCTGGTTGAGAGCCCGCAGTTAGGGAGAGCGAGTTGCAGTTTAAATGCTATGGAGAAGGGGATACACAGTCTGATCAACTTGAAACTCAACCATGGAGGAAGGAAGCGGAAGACAGGGATGAAGCTATAAGAGGTAATGCAGAAATGAAGGAGTGGTGTCAGAAGGTTGCCGAGGAGACTAGTGATCTCGAGGCTAAGGCAGCTGGCAGGAGAAAAGTGTAGGAGATCAAGGATTTGATAGAGCTGAAACCAAAGCTAGAAAAGGAAAGTGTGGTAAAGCTGAACAAAAAAGGCAGTGTACCTCTAGACCCAATAGAGGAAGCTTGTGATATGCTTGGAGTGATGGGACCAGCATTGAGCAAGGAAGTTACTGATGCAAAACAGACTACAGTTGACCCTAGCAACGGCTTAGACCACCACAAGAGACTAAGGCCTCGTCTAACTTGGTAGACTAGATTAACTCACTTGACTAGTTTTTTTCAAATCAAGTTAAAGTGCTGGAATAGGCTAAAAAAATGTCAACTGGAAGAGAAGGGCCAGGAATACCTGCTCTAAGAGCTTCTCCTTGGGCCTAGGAGAAAGCACAGGAATTCTTACCAGAAACAAGAGAGCAAGAAGTCAATCTTTTGCTAAGGAGGACCAGCCCACGAGCAAAATTGCCAGAACTGAGGGAATTTGCAATAATGGTTCTAGTAACTCAGAAGAGGTGGTGGCTGTTGAACAGCCCCACGAAGCCCAATGAGCTGCCTCCGCTGGAACTGTTGGGGGTTTGGGAATCCCAAGATAGTTCATGACCTGCATCAAATGGTGCAAAATAAGCTCCCACCCTTTGTTTTCCTGATGGAAACAAAGTGTAAAAGAACAAAAATTGAAGTTATAAAAAAGAGACTGAGTTTTGACAACAATTTTGTTATTGACCGTAAGGGTATGAGTGGAGGGTTAGCTTTTCTATGGAAAGAGGATTATGAGGCTGTAGTACACTCTTACACCCAACACCACATTTCTCTTATGGTGAAAAGGGGTGAGAAATGAATGGAGTGGCTGTTAATTGGATTTTATGGTAATCCTAGTACAATGAAGAGGAAATAGAGCTGGCAACTATTTCAAGCCAGTGAGTCCTATAGGGTGGATGTGTATAGGAGACTTTAATGAGATACTAAATTTCGGTGAGAAATGGGTTGGAGCCTTGACACCTTATAATCAAATTGAGGCCTTTAGAAATGTTGTCGATGCATGTGATCTATGTGACATGGGATCAGTTGGCAGCAAATATACTTGGAATAATGGGAGATATAAGGGGGCTTTCACTAAAGAAAGGTTGGATAGAGCTTTGTGCAATGCCTCTTGGGCTGAGATATATCCTAATTCGAGGGTGTATACCCTTCCTACTCTTAGTTCAGACCATTGCCCATTACTTGTCACAATAGAGGTAAGCTTGCCCAACATGAACAGGAAGGACAAGCCTTTTAGATTTGAGGCAAGATGGACCTTAAGGAAGGAGTGTTACAAACTGGTTGAGGAAGCATGGACTCAGCCTAAAGTAACAGAGAACATACTAACTTGTACAATTGAGGGACTCAATCTGTGTAAGCAGAAACTAATGCAATGGAGTAAAGGAGCCTCGGGCACTTCAAAAAAAGAGATGGAGGAACAATTAGCTCTCTTATCTGGACTTCGTAAAGGTTTGCAAAAATCACCACACTTCATCGTGGTGAGTGTTTCTTCTATATATTGCTATTTACAAAGTACATAAAAATAGAAAGAATAAATATGTATAAGAGAAAAGCCTAGAATTAAGGACAAGATATTGAGCTGAGTATTAAGGTAGCTAATTAAGGTAACGTATCCTTGACCCCCCCCCCCCCCCCGCCCCCCGGCGGAGGGAAGCTGAGCTTTAGATTTGAATAAACATGAAGCTTGGTACGAAAGAAGTCAAAGAGAGGGAGAGAAACACTTTTGGTGAAGAGGTCGGCAACTTGTAGATGAGAGGGCACATATTGAGTGCGAAGTTTACCAGCAACAACAAGTTCCTGAAGAAAATGATAATCTAATTCAATATGCTTGTCCCGTTTGTGGGAAATGGGGTTGGAGCTTAAGAAGATCGCACTTTTGTTGTCACATAAGAGAATTGGCTTCGGTGAAATGGGAACCTTAAGATCATGAAGTAGATGGGTGAGCCAAAGGAGTTCAGTTGCAGTAGTGGCAAGGGCACGATACTCAGATTCATAGCTAGAATGAGAGACAGTGGGTTGCTTTTTAGCACTCTAAGAAACTAGATTATTGCCAAGACTAATAGAGTAGCTAGAGGTGGAACGGCGAGTAACGGGACAACCGGCCCAGTCAGCGTCAGAGTAAGCAACTATGGCACTAGGAGCAGTAGAAGGGCGAAAAGTAAGACCAGAGTGAAGTGTGCCCTTGACATCACGTAAGATGCGCTTGACCGCAAGAAAGTGATCTGCAGTAGGGTCATGCAGAAACTGACTGACAAAGTTAACAACATGAGCAATGTCAGGGCGAGTGATGGTTAAATATTGAAGGGCACAAACTAGAAATCGATAGAGAGTGGGGTCCGAGAAGGTAGGACCATCGCTAGTCAGATGCTGAGAGACAACCATATGAATGTGAACAGGCTTGCTGTCAAGTAACTGGGCACGAGTCAGAATATCCCAGGCATATTTCAGCTGACTGATAAAAAGACCATCAGTAGTAGAAGTAGCTTCCAGACCAAGAAAGTAGCTGAGAGAGCCCAAATCCTTAGTGGCAAACTCAAAATTGAGCTTGCAAGCAAAGCTGTAAAGAAGAGAAGAGTTGTTGCCAGTAATGATAATATCATCAACATACAAGAGCAGATAAATAATGTCAGACTATTGATGAAAGACAAAAAGAGAGGTGTCTGCATGGCTGCAAGAAAACCCAAGGGTGAGAAGAAAAGAACTGAAGCGTTGAAACCAGGCACGAGGTGCTTGTTTGAGGCCATAGAGAGCTTCTTCAACTGACAGACATGATTCAGGTACCGAGGATCAATGTACCCAGGAGGTTGTTCCATATAGACATTTTCAATGAGAGTGCCATTGAGGAATGCATTCTTCACATCAAGTTGGTGGAGAGGCCATCTGTTGGTAACAGAAAGAGATAGCACAACACGAACAGTAGTAGCCTTAATAACAGGACTAAAAGTGTCAGTGTAATCAAGACTAGGTATCTGAGTATAGTCTTTGGCCACAAGACGAGCCTTGAGGCGCTCAATGGACCCATCAGGCAAATATTTGGTCCGAAACACCCATTTGGAACCGACAATATTTGTGTGGGCAGGTCGAGGAACTAAAACCTAGGTGCGATTATGTTGCAGAGCTTGAACTTCTTCATCCATGGCAGCAAGCTATGCAGGATTCTTAGCAACAGACTTGAATCCATTAGGCTCGGTGGAGGCAAGAAGAGCAGAGAGAAGTCCAGAGGAGCTTAAGACATTGAGATTCGCCGGATGACAAGTCTTGAAGATGCCAGCTTTAGCTCGAGTAAGCATGGGATGAGAACCCAACGGAGAAGCTAGAGTAAGAGCAACATCAGAAGCAACAGGAGGTGGTCAAGGCTCCGGAGACGGGAAAGAGGGACCTGCAAGAGAGTCAGTAACCTGCAAAGACTTGTCCACTGAGTCAGTACAAATAACACATGGGTTAGATCCGGACGATATAATAGGCATAGAATGGTGCAGAGGAGACATTAGAGGTGGGTCAATATAAGGCATGCTTGGTTCGAGGAAATTCGAAAAATGGAGAGAGGAAGGGGGTTGGACCTGGGAGCTATCTCTGGAGGGAAAGTTGTTTTCATCAAATTGGGCATGGTGGGTGATATAAAACCTAGCGGTGGTGGGATCAAGATAGCGAAAACCTTTATGGGGAGGGCTGTACCCTAGAAAGATGCAAGGAATGTTGCAAGGGGAAAATGTGTGAGACATATAATCACGCTGACAATGATAAACACGACAACCAAAAGGATGAAAATTCTCATAATTAGGTGAGGAACTATAGAGAAGCTCAAAGGGAGACATACCTTCGAGAAGCGGTATGGGCAAACAGTTGATGATGTATGTTGCAGTGCTGAAGGCGTCAACCCAAAAACGAGGAGAAAGATGAGAATGGAAAAGGAGGGCCAGACAAGTTTCTATCAATGTCGATGTTTTCTTTCAGTGCGGCCATTTTGGGCGGGGGTATATGGGCAAGAGAGTTGATGGTGAATCCCCAAGGTGCTAAGGTGTGCTTTGAAGCGATTGCTTGTAAACTCAGCACCACTGTCGCTTTGAAAAATTTTGATGTGAGTGGAATGTTGGTTTTCAACAATATTTTGAAAGTGAATAAAGACATCATAAAATTTAGATTTTAATTTTAAATGATAAAGCCAAGTAAAGCGGGAATAATCATCAATGAACAACACAAAATAAATAAATCCCAAAGTTGACTTGACGACGGAGGGACCCCAAATGTCGCAATGAATAAGATCCAACACATGAGACGAGCGACGTTTATTACGAGAATAAGGCAAGCGATGATTTTTTGCAATTTGACACATGCCACATAATGAAGGAGAAGGCAACAATGAGGTAAGATAGAGATGGCCATTTTTATTTAATAAGAAAATAACAAAATGGCTCACATGTCTAAGACGAGCATGCCATAAATCATATGAGGCATGAAGAGCCTTATTTTTAAGAACAGAAATAAAAGCGAAATTTCTGCGCTCCAGCACATATAGGCCACCATCTCTTTTACCGGCTGCCACCACCCTTCTCGTTTGACGATTCTAGATAGAAAAAAGGTTATTAGTAAACAATGAGAGAAAAATCAGATGTTAATTTACTAATTGACAAGAGATTTTTCGTTAAGTGATGAACAACTAATACATCCAATAAATCAAGAGTGGAGTAGGAGAGATGGTACCGGTGTGGGTAATGGGAAGGGAAGCACCATTCCCGACAATTACACGATCCTTAACCGTATAATTACTTGCTTGATCCAAGTGGAAGAGGTCCGGTGTCATGTGGGCCGAAGCCCCTGTGTCCAGGTACCAGTCACTGGGCTCGGGCCCATTAAGAGAGCAGGAGGTATTAAAGGCCTTGGCAAGGTTGGTTGTGGTGCCAACAGGTTCTCCACCCCGTGCATACTGCTGGTTGCACTTATTAGGATAGTGCCCTTCCTGGTGGCAGATCTGACAGCGTGGCGGATGGCGGCCCTGCTCGGAGTTTGAACGGCCATTGCCACGGTTGGAAGATGAGTTGCGACCCGATTGATTGCGAGGCTGGTTTCTGAAAGTTGAGCGAGGTTGACCGGGATTGGTGGTTGTGAAAGCGAATTTTGGTGAACCAAAGGAGTCAAGGGATTTCTGGAAAAGCTCAAAGCTTTCAGCTTTAGAGACCAAATCGAGAAAGGAGGGCAGTGGCGTTTGAGCCATTTGGGCCGTGGAAAAGCTGGTGAAATCCGAACCAAGGCCACAAAGGAACGAGTCGACCTTATTAGTGCCATTGACTAGTCTTCCAATGGCGTGGAGTTGATCACAAAGGGCCTTGAATGCCCAAGCATATTCGGTTACTGATTGCGTCCCACATCTCATCAATTGAAGGTCATCCTTGAGCCAAATTTCTCTGGCTTTTGATCGGTGACTGAAGGTATTTTTGAGTGCTAACAAGACCTCGTGTGAGGTGGAGAGGCCCACAACCTCAGCCATGGCTTCCTTCGTGAGGGAGGAGAGCAAGAGACTCAAGAGGCACTAGTCAGTATTTTTCCATGCCAAGTGCTTGATGTTTGGCGTCTGAGAGTCAGCAGGAGCAAACCGTGGAGAAGGTGCAAGAGTTCCATCCACATGGCCAAGAAGTTCTTGGCTTTCAAGGAGAGGAAGAAGCTGGCTCTTCCATAGGAGATAATTGGAGGAGGAGAGTTTGATGGTCACCATGTGAATCATGGTGTTGAAAGGGAGAAGGGTGGGAGAGGTGTTTTCGGCAGCCATTGAAGCAAGGGGGATCGATGGAGGCTAGTCTGAGAGGGCTGCTGATACCATGTAAAGGTTTGCAAAAACCACCACACTTCATCGTGGTGAGTGTTTCTTCTATATATTGCCATTTACAAAGTACATAAAAATAAAAAGAATAAATATGTACAACAGAATAGCCTAGAATTAAGGACAAGATATTGAGCCGAGTATTAAGGTAGCTAATTAAGGTAACGTATCCTTGACAAAAAAGACAACAGAGGCCAACTTAATTATTCTGTTAAGCAAGTTTAGAAGACTATTAATAGGCTGCTAGAGGAAGAAAATCTTAGATGGCAACAGAGAGCTAAGCAAAGGTGGCTAAGGGAGGGAGACAGAAACACAAAATTCTTTCACTAATGTGCCTCTCAAAGAAGGAAGAATAATGTGATCAAGAAGCTAGTGGATGATAATGGGAAGGAAATGCAATCTAGAGAGATTAAAACTAGTTTTGCCATTTATTATTTCTGGAACTCAATCTGCCTTTGTTCCTAATAGACTCTTATATGATAATTTAATAGTGGCATTCAAGGCCTTGCATACTATGAAATATAAAATGACAGGTAAGGAAGGCTATATGGTATTGAAACTAGACATGAGCAAGGCCTATGATACGATTGAATGGAGCTTTCTAAGAGCTGTGATGTGCAGGATGGGTTTTTACAGTCAATGGATAGAGTTGGTGATGAGGTGCATTGAGACAGTCTTCTATGCAATCCTAGTGAATGGTACGCCCCAAGAACCTTTCCACCCAACTAGAGATATAAGAAAAGGTGATCCCCTCTCACCTTATCTGTTTATCTTGTGTGCCAAGGCCCTTAGTAATTTGATTAATAAGGCCTAAGGCCCTTAGTAATCTTATTAATAAGGCTGAAGGAAATGGACTAATTCATGGGATCCTTGTTCCAAAGGCAAGCTTAGAATTTTCCACCTATTTTTTGCTGATGACAGCCTCCTATTTTGTAAGGCCAATGTCATTGAATGGAGCAGGTTATTTGGTTTATTGAGAGTGTATGAAATGGCCTCGGGCCAAAGACTTAATTTGGAGAAAACCTCAATTATTTTCAGCAAGAACACAGCAAAGGTGACCTTACATTACATAATATCCATTGCAAGGGTGAGAAATGCCATGTCTTAAGAGAAATACTTGGGTTTGCCCTTAATGGTTGGAAGAAATAGATGGAAATCATTTAAAGGAATCTTGCACAACATTAGATCTAGAATTGGCAACTATAGAATCAAAATGTTGTCCCAAGTTTGAAAGGAGATCTTTATAAAAGCCATGATCCAAGGCCTCCCCATATATACAATGAGTGTCTTTAAATTGCCTATGTCTCTTCTCAAAGGCATCAATAGTGTTATTCATAACTTCTGGTGGGGACAACAAGAAACAGAACATAAGATCCATTGGGGCTCTTGGAAAAGGATGGGCAAAGCTAAATCTAAAGGAGGTGTGGACTTTAGGGACCTCGAGGCTTTCAACCAAGCAATGCTAGCAAAACAATGTTGGAGACTAATCCAACATCCTAACTCTCTTGCAGCACAGGTGACGAAGGCTAAATACTATCCAAGATCCATTTTCAGGAGGCAAAGCTAGGCTTGAAACCATCCTATGTTTGGAGAAGCTTTCTTGCAGCTAGATCACTTGTAGAGGCAGGCTCTTATTGGAGGATTGGGAATGGCAATGATGTTCATATTTGGAAGAACAAGTGGTTTGCATATCCTTCTTACAGCAAGGTTTAAAGTACTGTCAGAGTTCTGGAGGATAAGGCCACAATCTCAACCCTCATTGACCCCACAACTAAGCAGTGGAACTCAACCCTTGTGTAGGAGGTTTTTAATCAAAGAGAAGCTGAAATAATCTTGAAAACCCCCATAAGTTGCCTTAATAGCAGGGATAGGCTTATTTGGCAAGGCTCTAAGGATGAGAAGTTTTCTGTTCAAAGTGCATACCACAAGGAACTTGAAAGGAGCCTGTCTGAATCTAATCAAGCCTTGAGCAGTAAATCATTTAAAGATCTCTGCCAACAGCTCTGGCAGATTAAAGTGCAGCCTGGGGTTAAAGTCTTCTTATGGGGAGCCTATCTTGAGGCTCTACCTACTCAATCAATCCTCTTCAAGAAGAGAATAATGGATCACTCTGTCTGTCCTATCTGCTGTAGGGAGGAAGAAGACTCAACTCATGTAGTATGGAGATGTGAGTTTACAAGGGACATGTGGAACTAGTGCTCTAAAAGGTTACAGAAATGCTACCTCCCACATAGGCCTATGCTGCAATTACTTGAAGCCTTACTTAAGTCCATGGACAATCAAATCATTCAAAAGTTTGTTGTCGTGGCCAGGAACTTATGGTGGAGAAGGAACAACTTCATATTTAAGGGAGAGTTTGCCATCCTAATGCTCTTATAAAGGAGGCAAGGGGCACTCTCGATCTGCTGAATGAGGAGGACACTCGCAGGGTTACCAAAGTTAGTAAGGTTTGTCTATTCACAGAGAGTTGGTAGGCACCTCCTTCGAGCTGGTTTAAGATGAATTGGGAGAGTGCAGTGGATAAGGCTCAAGGTGTTATTGGTGTGGGAGTGGCAATAAGAGATAGTGAAGGTTGGATCATTGCTACTTTGAGGACAAAGAAACATCTATTCCCTGACCCTTTGCTTGCAGAAGCATTTGGAGCAATTTGGTTTGGATATTGGCCTAACACAAGTGACTCTTGAGGGGGACTCACTACAAGCTGTCAATACTATTAAAAGGGACATAGAAGGTTGCAACAGTGCTAATATGTTTGCTTCACTTACTCAAAAACTTTCCTAAGTGGGAGGTTTCTCGTATTAGGAAAAACGATAATTATATGACTCACTTGTTAGTAAGGGATGCTCTTTCCATCAATGATTTCATTGTAACTTTGGAGGATATTCCTTCTTGTATATCTTCTTTGGTTTAATAGAATGGAAACAAGTTTTTACTTCCAAAAACATATATATATATATATAGCAAACATAATTTTTTAATCTTTAATTTTTTTCTTACTAAATATGTAATATATAGATAATGAGGACAAGAATTTAATTATTTTAATAATAAAAAAATAAATATAATGTATAATGTGAAGAAATACTGAGTAGCAAATTCTTATTTTATCCATCCGATGGTAATAAAAAAGAAATTAATTATAACGAATCACAAGCCAAATACAATTGTATTTGACACACGAACAGATCAAGCCAAGTGTCACCGCCATCAAGATTAGAGGCACACGTGCAAGGCAGTTTGCTTGCGACAAAAGCTACCGTATACAAAGCGGCGAAAGCAGGGAGCCGCGAAAGCCTTTTTAACCTCATTACTTTCTCAGGAAGAAGCCTCAACCCCATTACTTTCTCAGGAAGAAGACTCAATATTAGTTCGTAATCGATCGGAAAAGCAGACATGGTGGACGACAGGTCGGTTATGGCTGTGGTCAGGGCGGCCAGACCGTCCTTTCGCAACAATCACGACAAGATTGCCTTTGCTGTTCACGCCTCCTTCCTCGCTTCCGGCTACGTTCTCACTGCCACTGGACCCTCCGCCTTCTCCGACACGGCTCTTTCCTCTCCGTCTACTGGTACTCTCTCTTTTTCTCTGAATTCTGTTCGTAATATATTTCTAAATTACCAGTACCGATCGTTTCGGCGTGTAGATGAGGTCGGTATGGACCAGTGGAACGAGCTAGACGACGAGTACGCTTTCGTATACACGAACCCTGACAAGGGTTCGAAGAAGGTGCTCGTCAAGTGCCTTGCGATGGATGATAAATTGCTAGTGGATTCTCTTGCTGACGGGGCTTCCGAGCCGGTCCATCTCGAAATTAGGTAGGGATTTCCTTTTACTTTGGTCCTCTGTTCGCTTTCGATTGGGTTTTTTCGGTTCGCATAAATTTTTTTCTTCAGTTCCGTTTATGGGGTTGGGGGGTTTTTCATTGCAGTGTTGAAGACTATGCTGGAGAAAATGGGGGTACCAATTATTCTGCGCAATATAAGAATCTGGCGGAGCTGGTGAAGAAACTGGATACTGAAGTCCTTTCTAAATTAGATGGATCCTCACTACCCAGTTCATCAAATAATGCTTCAAGGTAATTGGGCTTAAACCTATTTTTAGTATTACTTTGTCTATATACTGATAATTGGTGCATGGAAATGATTTCGAATGGATTAATGCATTGCATTTGACGCTTGAATCCATTCCGCCTACTGATTCGCACACTCTGTAGTTGCTGAATGTATTAATCCTTTTTCCTCTCCTTTCTTTATGATCTTGTTGATTTTAGAGTAAAATAAATAATTCTGTGATTTGAGAATTGCTCAAAGGCAGCCAAATTTTTGGCTGGTTTTTTTGTTATTTGGTGGTTGAATACCGTTTTCGGTGATCATGAAGTTCAGATTATAGTGCTCGAGTCTTTCTGCTCAATTGCAAAGTCCCAAATCTATTTACATTTTTGTTTGCCACAAGCTTTAGCAATCACCTGTAGTTTTTCTTAAAAAGCATGCCAGTGAACTTTTCTTATATCATTATGTAAGCATGGAGCAGGAATTAGGTGATATAGAAATGGGAAAACATTGAAATTTTGAAGTAAATACTTGATCGAATCACTTCATTCTGTTGATCAGTTTAGCCTGGAACCATGGCTTTCCCTACCTATTAGTTTGGTGAGTGGAATTTATAAGATAATTTCGAAGGTTTTGGCTAATCGTATGAGCACGGTGATGGAGAAGATTATTTCAAAATCTCAAAATGCTTTTGTTAGAGGTCGAAAAATTATTGATCCTGTGTTGATTGCAAATGAGTGTTTAGATAGTCGGCTTCGGGAAGGTGTTCCGGGGGTTCTTTGTAAGCTGTACATGGAGAAGGCTTTCGACCATGTCAGCTGGGATTTTCTGATATACATGCTTAGAAGATTTGGCTTCGGTGTCAAATGGTGTGGTTGGGTTAGACAATGTATTTCGACTGCTATGTTTTCAGTTTTAGTTAATGGTCAGCCTTGTGGTTTTTTTAAGAGTTCAAGAGGCTTGAGACAAGGAGACCCATTATCTCCTTTCTTATTTATTCTTGTTATGGAGGCTTTTAGTTGTATGGTGGAGGCTACTGTAGGGGGTGGATTTATTTCAGGTTTATCAGTGGGTTCTTCTTCTAATGGCTTTGCTTCCGTATCACACTTACTTTTTGCCAATGATACTTTAATATTATGCGATGCTGTTGAGGATCAGATTAAATCATTGAGGGCTGTACTGTTGTGTTTTCAAGCCATTTCTTGGTTAAAAGTGAACTTGGGTAAGTCAGAGGTGGTCCCGGTAGGAGTTTTTCATAATATTAATGATTTAGCATCATTTTTGGGTTGTAGAGTTTCTTCTCTACCCATGAAATATCTCGGCCTCCCATTGGGGGCATCGTTCAAGGCGAAGTATATTTGGGACGGGGTGGTTGAGAAGATTGAGAAAAGGTTGCTGGCTTGGAAAAGGATGTATTTATCTAAAGGGGGTAGAATATTCAACCTTTTTTTTTGAGAAATGTAAGAAAGTATATTAATTAAAGAATAGGCAAAAAGCCACGTTCAATACAAAGAATGTCCTAAACTACGTAGGATCAACAGAAATAAGAAAATCATGTAGATTTTGGCCATTAAAACTAACAGCAATAGCCCAAGTACAAAGAGTTCTAAAAAAGAAGACTTTCAGCTCCTCCATTGATCTCTCTGTCCTCGAATGTCCGTTCATTGCTTTCCTGCCACACGCACCTGCCACACGCACCGCATAATGCATATTGGAATCATCTTCCAAATTGCCTTAATCTAGTTGTTTCCTCTCAGACCTGTCCAGCTAGCAAGAGCTGCCACTACTGTATCTGGCATAACCTAACCCAAGTCTTGTCTACGAAAAACCTCATTCCATAACCCGTAGAATCAACCTTATTAAGAGTTCCCTTTCAAATATTCCAACGTATTTCCTTTCTTTATTCCCTTTACCAGTTGGTGTGGCTAATCGTATCGAAAAATTATATAGAGCTTTTTCGTGGGGTGGTTTGGGGGAGGAGAAAAAAGTGCCTTTAGTTAATTGGAAAAAAGTATGCTGTCCTATTGATGTTGGTGGATTGGGTGTTCATAACTTGTGTAGTTTCAATAAGGCGTTATTGGGGAAGTGGTTGTGGAGATTTAATAAGGAAGAGGGTGCGATGTGGAGAGGGGTGATTGTCCGGATGTATGGTAGTGATTGGGGGGGTTGGTGTACTAAGGAGAGCAGGGGGACTTATGGGGTAAGCTTATGGAAATTCCTTAGAAAAGGTTAGTTGAATTTTGTGAAACAAGTTTATTTTGGGGTAGGTGATGGCTCAAGAATTTGTTTCTGGTTTGATGTTTGGTGTTTTGAGTCTGCTTTGTTTAGAGCTTTACCAAATGTCTTTAGATTGGCTGTTAATCAGCTGGCTTCCATTTCTGAGATGATGAGTTTTCTATTGAAGAGGTGCATTGGAATGTCTGTTTTTTCAGATCTGTCAGGACTGGGAAATTGAGGAGGTTACTGATTTTTTCAAGTTGCTATATTCAGTGGCTATTAGAAGACATGAAAGGGATCATATTCTCTGAAAAAGTACAGAGACCAATAAGTTTTCTGCTAGATCTTTTTATAAGACGATGAATGATCAGCAAAATTTTTCTTTTCCTTGGAAGAATATTTGGAAGGTTTGTGTTCTGTCAAAAGTTGATTTCTTTGTTTGGACCGCAGCAATTGGAAACAGTCAGACTACTGACAATTTGAGAAAGCATGGAATGATGGTTATGGAGTGGTGTTTCATGTGTAAGAAAGCTGGAGAATCAGTGGATCATCTTCTTATTCATTGTGATGCGGCAAAAGGGTTATGGGAAGGGGTGTTTAGAAGAATTGGACTGTCCTGGGTTATGCCAAAATCAGTGACAGAAATACTTGCATGCTGGCCTAGAATTCATTCTTGTTCTCAAGTTGCAGTGGTGTGGAAGATGATTCCTTTGTGTATTATGTGGTGCATATGGATGGAAAGAAATGAGAGGTGTTTTAATGATAGGGAACATTCTGTAGATGATCTCTGGAAATTTTTTATGTTTTCCCTGTTTTCTTGGTTTTCTGCCATTGTTCTTAATGGTAGGGCAGTCCATGAGTTTTTGTTTTCACTGTTTTAGTACTTAAATGTTCTTAGGTGTTTCTTTTTTATATTTCCTGTGTACATGGGCTTCGCCTATTTCATTCGTTAAATAAAATTTTTACTTACAAAAAAAAAAAGGAATTTACATTTCAACTTGAACTGTGAGCTTTTCAATGTGAACCCTGAAACAGATGAGATTGTGCATAACGAGCACACTTCTCCCTTGATTTTTTTAATGATTGTGTTGTTTTCTGCTCTGCTAGCTTGGAGACCAGTGAAGCAAGAAGAAGCGACATTGGCACTGGTGTTCCAATTGGTGGACGTTCAAACCCTGAAACTCATCCTGCAGGGTATCTCTCTCTCTCTCTCTCTTCCTGCAGTTGCTTACATTCATTTAATTGTTGTATGATTTCATAAAGTGCATGCTGTCCGTGCATAATTGCCATCAATTAATAAGTGTGAACTTTTTTGGTAGCTGCAGTTATGGTACAAGTGTTCAAAATAAATTCTTCCACTTGCTATAGTAAATTCTTGTTGAAGTCATGTTATACATGTATAGATATGACCTTTGTTGAAATATGCAATTTCTCTCTACTCTGACCTACTCTTTGGTTTATGGTCCATGCTTTGTATTCCTTAATTCCAATTAGCTCAAGGCAATCCAGTTATAGTCTTCAGAAGGCTGAGCATGGCTTAGGCTGTGGCTTAGTTTGTTAAGATCTAACACCAACTACGTCTTTCCACACTTCTCTCTTCATTGCACCCTATGCATTTTCCAATTAGTAATGACATGTATTCCTCAACTTCTCTGCTCACTTTGTGCATCTTCAGTACAGGATATACCACATTAAGTTTCTTTTTTCATGGAACAAACATTTTTGCTGTTTCAGGGTCTTTTTATTTTTGCTATGTCTTTTAGCAGTTGACACTAGTTTTAGTCGTATAAAGAGGAACTGGAATAGTTCTGGTTGGCATATGGCAACTCTTCTCGGTTAACTTAAAGTTAATCTAGATAAGAGCTAATACTTACAAATGTATTTATATGCTAGATTAACTTATGCGGGGGGGTTTTAAATTTCCTTTGCTTTGGAGAGAGGCTGTACATATAGTCCTTTCCAAATCTGAAGTCCCAAAAATGGTGCAATACATATTATGTTGTTACACTGCATCAAGTTTGAGTGCTGGTTTTGTTGCCTAAACAGTTTGCTTGATAATTGTTGTTTGGGAAAAGATACAAATCACCTATTTTCACGTATTGTTCATACATCTAAATGGCTAGACTAAGACGAGGGTGCCATTTGTCAGCTTTTGGCCCTTGGAAGGCACAACGTATCAATGTTGGTAGTATGGAGTCCAAAATAAATCGCATATTAGTTTCAAAATGTAAAACGCATGCTAGCTTGAGAGTGGAAAGTGTATTTTATCCTTCTTGTTTAATAGATTTTGAATTGTGAAAGGATTTCTGTATCTTCTGGGTAAGTCATTAAAAAATGAGGCTCACTAAGTGTGTTTCGGTGTGCTGTTTAGAATCATATATCCCCCTATTAATCCCAGTGGTGGTAGTGATCTTTTTCCTGGGCCTGGCGCTGGAATGTACCCAACCAGGTAGTTTACTTTCAAGGATTTTTTTTTGGTCCATTCCTACGTTTTGAGTTGTTGCATTTTGTAAATGGCACAAGTTTATATATTTTTAATTGCTGTTCAGGGGTGCTTTTGGAGCCGGTGGGAGCATGCTTGTAGGTTCGTCAAATGAGACTCCTTTTTCTTTCCCTTTTGTTTTTTGGCCGAGTTTAATGCATATTTCAATTAATAAGTTATTTTATCATGCGGAAGCAGGACCTAATGATCCTCGCTGGTTTGGCGGAATTGCGGGAGACCTTGGTTTCCCTGGAGGACTGCCGTGAGTAGTTCAGATTGCTCTCTCTCTCTCTCATTTGATAATCATGCTGGTTGGCTTATAATTGTAATTGGTTCTTTCAACAGGAGTATTCCTCCAGGTGCTCGTTTTGATCCCTATGGCCCACCTGGTGTTCCTGGTTTTGAGCCTAATCGGTTTGCGAGGTATATAAAAAATAAAATAATTGGAGAACTTTCTACGGTTAATGAAAAAATAATGAACATTGTGTTTGATGTGTGAATGTGTTGCTTTTATTCATATTTGTGCAACTAGTTGTCCTAGCGATTGTTCAAAAAACCTTAAGATCCTTCTAATGGGGCTTTAGGTGGAGCTCAAGGGATGATATGAAATACAGTGATATGCTGGATTCTAATGTGGTGGGTGGAACGGGAGATTTCCATTAAGTACTTTGGTGAACTTTGGTGGCTTTAGTGCCTGGCCTAGATTAATCTCTCTCAAATGAGTAGGAAGGGAGAAAAGAGGGGTTTATTTGCATCTTGTTCCTAATTCAGAGATTTTTATTTTTTATTGTTTTTATTTTTTTTTTGGCGCCCCGGGGGGGGGGGGGGGNNNGGGGGGGGGGGGGTAACTGGTTTACGGGGTAGCATCCTCTTTTCTTGAAAAAAGAAGAATGTGAATCTTTGTTACAATTTTTTTTTTTTTTAAAGTGATGCTTCCTTCATTGCCTCGATTGAGGAAAAGAAACTTTCATTAATTCATTTTTCAAACTACTGTATTAATCCTGTTTCTATGCTCATTTTAGGAAGGGTGGGGCTGTTGTCATGTTTTTAGTCTATTATGTCTATTATTTATTCTTCTACATGGAGGTGTTTGTATGACCTGGCGTGGGATCGTCTTCTACTACTTTGTGCCTACATTTGTTTATTTGGAAGTAGAGGGCTCTAAACATGTTCCAAGTCTAATTTCCCAATCAGGATTTTTGAATAATCATCGAGGGTGAGATAAGTTAACTGCTTGAAGGAGTTTCTAGAGTTGATGGATTGAACTGAAGAATTCGCCGATCTGTGTATTATCTGTGACTGGTATGAATTTGAAAACAATGACAGAAACTTTTTAGTTTATGGTGTGGGACTTTGAACGGTGAAATGTAATTTAATATGAACTGAGCCACGATAGTTATGTTGAATTTGATGAATGTTCAGATTGATAGGTTTAAGTTTTCTATATGGTTATAAGATGATTGTATCTGAATTGATTTTGGGTTCTGGTGCATGTGAATCAGGGCAATGCAGGAGGCAGTGATTGGAACTTGTAATAACTAAACCAAACATTTACCATTGTTTCCTTCTTGTTTCTTGCAGAGGCCCTAGAAGACCTGGGAGTGGGCCACATCCAGACCTGCAACCCTTTGGGGGAGATTCGGATTTCATTTAGCTGATGGAGCTCTGTTTCGATAAACTTTGTTTTCTTGTTCCTCTTTCCTTGGGATTTCAGCTCCCATGGAAACATGAAAAGGATGCTGACATACGGTTCTCTTTCTTTTTTTTTTTCTTTTTTGTTTTTATTTGGGTGCGGGTGGGGTTCGTTTGGCTAAGAGACACTATGTATATATTATGATTATGGTGTGTGGTATTTAGTATTTTGGTCATTTAAATTTAGTGTTCACGTCATGTGTTTGCTACTTGTTAAGGATGAATCCAAATGTCAATGAGATCTTTGGTCATGGTGACCTAACTGCATCTAATTTACAGAGAATAATATCTCGTACTGGCACTATTATTTATTTTCATTGTAAACGTTGTGTGAAATTGGGAGGATGGTGAGGGTCAACTGAAAACGAGGAAGGAGTAGGTATGACGTTGATCTTGTTGAATGTTGCCATATGAAAGTTTCTTCATTTCTTGGATCGTTTGAAACGTGCCGTAATACGTAGGTTGGGGGTTGGAGAAACAGGTATCACTTGTCTTGGGTTTTATGACCTGATTCTACTTGGACTACTGCTAGTTCTACGGTTCTACCCGTTGTTTAAGTATGGAAGGGAGTGGATATGGGGTTGAAACCTAACCCTGCCCACATGCACGAGTTTGGATTCAGGAGTGAGATGAGATAAGATGATTTTAGATTAGTTGAATAAAATATTGTTATTATTATTTAAGAATTTGAAAAGGTTGAATTGGAATTTGAAAAAGTTGAGTTATTTATTATATTTTGTGTGGGAATTTAAAAAAATTGTAATGATGACACGAGATGAGTGGAGAAGGTTTTCGAATCCAAACAAGTATATTAAATTACTAATCGGTGTATTAGAAAATAAGAGTAATTGGTGTATTAGAAAATAAGAATCTTAAATAGTTAAATCAGTAAAATTAAGATTAAATAAAATGTGAGAGAGAGAGAGAGAGAAGTAAATAAACAGATAGATAAAACACTTGGGACGTAGTTCTTAAAATCCTCTCCATTTCATTTTCTGTGTTCAACAGCTTATGGATTAAAGTCTAATTTAAAAATCAACAGTTAAAAGAATTACAGGAAGCACAAACATTCATAACGGGGATGTAGCTCAGATGGTAGAGCGCTCGCTTAGCATGCGAGAGGTACGGGGATCGATACCCCGCTTCTCCACCATTTTACCCTACTGATACGGTAACAGTCACGATCTCCACTTCTTACGTTTGGAGTATTTGAGGTTCTTAATTGTACCAGTCAAAGATAAATACATCATAAAGTAATGTATTGTGGAAAAATAATATTCTTATGATGAGTGGTGGAAAATGTTTCAAACTTTAGTGTCGAGCACATGGTAAAATATATCTGTTGACTGGGGTAGTTGGTTTTTTTATTTTTTTATTTTTAACGTCTTGTCTTTGACGAATATTCAACTGTGTTAGTACAAATTAATCTTCCTCCAATAATAAAATAGTCGGACTGTAATACATGAAGTCATTATATTTTGATAAACAAAGACCCAAACTACAACCATATTATATTTATATATTTTGAACAAAGTGCACGCATATAAATAAATGCATTCAATTAATCAATCATGTTATCTCTTACCAAAAAAAAAATATAAGTATAATATAATGCTAAGGGTTACAGTCACAACGTAAAAGTAATTTTATAAATTAATACGTAACATCGTATATATGATTGGTCATATCTATTTTATAATAAAAGTAATTTTATAATTTAATGAATCACATCAAACTGCATCAATTTTTATGATTAGAGTATTTTTTTAATATAATATATTTTTACTGCTAGCTCGGCTCCACATGCAATGAATTTCTTAGCAAATGATACCAAGTTTCATAAAACTTGCCACTACCCTACCACTAGGACTTTGGGGAGTAGTTAATTTAAAGGAAACAATCATGAAATGAGAAAATTGCTGGATTATTTCAAAGTGTGAACAGCTCTCTTAATTCAACATGAGAGAAATAATTGATGAAATCGACCCAAAATTCTCATGCAAATGAACATACATTCATCTTTGTTTTGTCTATATCGTTGGTACCAAAAAGGAGGTGATGAGCATGCATTAGGTAGGTCCCTCCTCGCCCCAGCCACTTGACTCCAAAGACTAATAATTTATGGATGATCGAGGAATCTTCCATTGTAGATACCCTCATGGCCATCCAAAGGAGACGTGAGAGGATTGGAAACGTGTGGCACGGCATACGCGTCTGCTCCTAAATTTGCAATTGTAAGCTAGCTAGTCAGTCTTCTACATATGCCCCCAAAAAAGGCAGAAAAAGCTGGTCATGCCATTATCTCCAGCTCCTAGAATCAATTAAATTATTAATCATTTCTGTTTTTCTCTTAGTAAGTAAAACTTATCCATCATGAGTGGCAGTGCCATGATCTCCTTTTCCTACTAATATATATATAAAACCAATCGTGTGCTTCGGATACTTCGAAGAAAACCCAATATTGCAATCAGGGTTTTATTTACATGGAAGATAGATATCTTAACTTTGTGGGCATAAAGAACTGAACCTTTTTCTGTGGTTTAGTTCGATCTGCTGCCAAAGAGAAATATGGGTCTCATGTCTAAGCATCTGTTTCTTTTGCTGCTGCTTCTACTTGTAGTTTCTACGTTCCAGAAACCAGGAGTACTAGTTACAGAAGCAAGGCTACTTTCCAGCTCATCAATACCTGATCAACAAAGTAAGAATTATATAGTTTCTCTCATATATATACATACATACATATATATATGTAGTGATCTTTGCTTATATTATTGGGCATTTGTTGTATAAAATCACAGAATATTCGAAAATTTTCTCGACGCTGGGAATTGTTTGCAAGTGTTGTGATGGCGAGACGGGTGAGTGCACAAGTACGCGGACGGAGTCTTGTTCCAAGCTCCAATGCTTTCCATGGAAAACTAAACTAGCTAGTCGTCACTAAATCTAGTGGTAATTTTTGTTTTCCTGGGTTGCTATCTGTCCATAATTTCAGTGATTGATATATAGAAATAAAGTACTACTGGGAATCGATGCAACTATATATATATATATATATACACATGCCATTTCAGATTTCGTACTTCAGTTTTACAGCTGCAGACAGTGATTAATTAATTTGAATGTTCTCTGTGTTAGCAAACCGAAGGGGCCATTGAATTTCGTCTTGCCATGTATCTATGGTTATAACCAGATTGCTTAGGCAATATGTATTATTTCTCATTTTTCTGAACTTTGCAATTTCTTCCGTTCTGGTTCAGTGTTGCTAGATACAATCGTGATCGCAAGTGTTGTGCTTTTTTTTTTTAAAAATAAAAATTGATTTATTATTAAAAAATTAATTTTTTTTATTTAGATATTCTATTTACTCACTTTTTTTTTAAGATCGTGCAGTACACGCTCTATATATAATTCCAAATATTATTTCTAAAATATATAAGATAAGAATATTTTAAAATTTAGACAGGAAAAATAAAAAGGGAAGAAAGAAAATAAATAAAACTATGGTGGATTCTTTTATAGAAGGTATCGATCACGTCTTCTTATCCCACGTGATTTTATACGACAATTGCCAATGAGTTGCCTCATGATTTATTTAATTTCTTTTCGGGCCGGAAAGATCATGTAGGAGAATCGAGTTTGATCGAAATTAGATCTCAAGAGGATGACTTGATTGGAGAAATTCTAGTGTCGACACTCTCTCTTTCAAACTATCTCCCACAAATCTTCCAAATCATTAGGTTATGAGATCTCGGAATTTTCCTTCTTCTCATTTCTCCTTCCCTCATTGCTCTTCCTTTTCCCATCTCATTCCCTCCTCTCTACATCCCTCATCTTCTCCATCTCCTTTCCTTATTTCTCTTATTTTCTTAATTTTTTTTCCTTGAAGGCTGAAAATCTATAATTTTCAAGTACCTCTTGTGAGGCACAAGTAGTACAAGATACTTCCTAGGCCGATTCTTGGGAAGATAATGGCGGATCACCTAATCAGATCGTTCAGATCTGACTTTTATGGTTGATTTTGAAGTCTACCAGAATAGATCTAAACTGTAATTCGTCATTTTCACATCTAAATTTTTGCTTTAATTGTTGTTTTCTTTTGTTTAATTAAAAAAAAAAGATAGTCTTTTGAACATTTTGTCTGTAGAGGTTAAGTCTTCTCCTCTTATGGAGGGTAGGGTATGTGATCGGTGTAAAACTGCAAGTGCACAGTATCGTAGTTTTACAATAAAGTAGTAAGAAGAGTATCGTCATCAGGGATTGGTATCTTACTTATGCCAAATATTAAAATTATACTAATCTCGATTTTATCTAGAGGAATCACTAAGATTTTTGTAGTTGCAATTTAAACTAAAATTGACTCAAAGAGAAATGCGTAAAGGAAATAAAACTGACGTTTGAAGATCAGATTAAAGGGAAAGAAAACTTCTAGGAAACTGATTTCACCTAATTTTTCACTATATTTTTCTCATCCAACTAATTTAATTTAATTCTTTTGTCTATTAGCAAATCTCTAATTCATCCAAAAGCTTCTTTCGATAGTCAATTGGAAATTATTCTTGTTCATCAATTCACACAAGAATATGCAAATTAAATAATCAAGAATACAATAAGACCAATGATTTAATTACTACATAGGTTCATACAAGTCTTTCGATCTCTATACTTACCTATGCTGAAATATTCAAGATCTACCCTATGATTCCCTCTTTCGATAGCAAATCACAAGATTAAAAAATCATCTAATCAATGGCCAGTTAATTAGAAGCAATAAACTCAGAATAAATCAGATAAACAAAGAGAGAATTGCCTTAAATTAGCATAGACAATCAAGCATAGTTCGGAATTAGATTACATCGTTTTCCTATAAGAACGAAAATTTAGCTCATGCTAGAAATAGATTTCAATATAAACGAATTCACCATAATTGTTCTGAGAATATTGGAAGAAAATAAACGTTGAAAAATACTCCTTGCAGTCGCAACTCGTCGTAAAAAACTCAAGGATATGATTCAAGGCTTTTCTCCCGTCTGTGTTCGTGTATGATTCCGACGTACGTACAATATGTGGAATCCCCTCTCCAAAACAATTGATTTGAATCCTTCTAGCTGTGTTTTTCTGTCCCAAAAGGTGTTCTCCAGTCAAAAAGGTACGGCCATAAAGTGAAAAATCACTTTTATATGGTGTGACGGCGGAAAACTCTAGATCTGTCAAAATACGATGTTCGCTCGAGCGGGGTGTCGAGCGAACATCGAGCGGTCGACTCTGCCTGATTTCGCTCGAGCGACTTGTCGAGCGCACCTCGAGCGTTCAACTCTGCCTGATTTCGCTCGAGCGAACTTGTTTTCCCACATCCCGCTCAAGCTCACTGTTGAGCGGTAGTCGAGCGTTTGAATCTGCCTGAGTTCGCTCGAGCGGCCAAAAGCTTCCGCTCGAGCGAAATTGTAAATCTGCAACATGAAATTTTGCAAGTCATCAGTATGAATCTCTGTTTTAGGCAAAGTGTTATTTCTTACACGGTTTGTTTATAGAGAACTACAACAATAGTTAAGATCATACCAATCACAAAGAAATTTGTGTACTGGTAGAACTCCAAATACAATAATTAATTTGTGATCTAGGAATTTTTCTACATGTATTAAGTCATGGATATAATTTTTTTTTTATGAGTGAATGAATGAAATCAACTCCCCATAAATAAATAAATTAAAAAAAAATCGAGATTGATCCATGCCTGAATCTCGTTGTAATTACAAAAAGCGTAGAAAGTACACTGAAATATGTTCTTACAACAAAAATATAAAAGAATTAAAAACCAAAAACGCACACACACTTTTGCACTAAGAGCAAAGTGGCAAAGTGGGATTGAGTAGCAGCCTCCAAAAGAAAATGATTTGTGGTGTGTAAATTTTGTGTATTTATTTTTAAAAAAATGTAATCAAATTTGTAATTCACAACAAAAAAATTATTTTTAATAATAGACCTATTTTTTTAAAAGACAATATGAGATTTGTAAACTTTAAAATTACATCTAGTATTACTAAATATAAAAAGTATCTCGTCTTTTTGATGTTGTCCTGGTCACCCGATGCCAATAAAAAAAAATCTAGACTTCTTATCTCTAACAATATATGTCAACTGTTAGAAACCAAGTTCAAATTGTATTGTATGACCAATCTTGAGCCATTAATTTATACCTATCTTTAGCCATCAATGGTGATTTTAGGTACACCTACCCCCTTTTGTACTCCTATAAATATGGGTATCATTCCCTTGTATATGCATCAAGTTTTGCATTGAAGAATAATCTTTCTCTTGCAATATTCTCTCTCTCTTTTGCTCTCTCTTTTCATTAGTTTTATAACACGTTATCAGCACGAAGGTTCTGACGATCTTGAAGCTAGTAGGCTTATACTTCAAGTAAGTTTTTCAATATATTATTTGTAGTTCCCAAATGAATATAAAATGTTATATTAATTATTATTACTTGATGAAGCTCTATATTTATTCTCATGATTTTGTGAATATATTTCTTATTTACAAATATAAGCATACTTATGTTCCTGATTTATATATGTAGAAAATGTTAAATCTTACCAAATTGGAATTCGTTGCTCTTGACATTTCTGGAAAAAATTATCTATCTTGGATACTTGATGCTGAGATCCATCTGGAAGCGATGAACCTGGGAGATACAATTAAAGAAGGAAATCAAGGGTCCCGGCAGGACCGTGCTAAGGCAATGATTTTCCTTCGGCACCATCTTCATGAAGAATTAAAAACTGAATATCTTATGGTGAAAGATCCCCTTATTTTGTGGAATGATTTAAGGGAGAGATATGAGCACCAGAAAACTGTAATCCTCCCAAAAGCTCGTCATGATTGGATGCACCTGAGGTTGCAAGATTTCAAGAGTGTTAGTGAGTATAACTCTACACTCTTTAAAATTAGCTCACTATTAAAATTATGTGGTGAAAAAGTCACTGATGATGACTTGTTAGAGAAGACATATACTACTTTTCATGCCTCGAATGTGCTCCTGCAGCAGCAGTATCGAGAGCGAAAGTTCAAAAAATATTCTGAACTTATATCTTGTCTTCTAGTAGCTGAGCAAAATAATGAGCTTTTGTTAAGAAATCATCAGTCACGTCCTACTGGTTCTATATCATTCCCTGAAGTGAATGGTACTAGATTTACACCATTCCCAGAAGCAAATGGTGCATTTTTTCAAAGAAACCGAGGGCGTGGACGTGGTAGAAAAAATTATAGAAGTGGAGGTCCTAGAAGCGACCACACTAAAAGGGATAATAGTAGATCTACACCGTACCACCAGAAGTGGTTCAACTCAGAGAAGGGTAAAGGTCCTCAAAACAAATTTTTAAAGAAAGATGAAGATGGATGCCATAGATGTGGTATGACTGGACATTGGTCTCGTACCTGTCGTACAGCTAAGCACTTGGTTGACCTATACCAAACTTCTATAAAAGAAAAAACAAAAAGGATTGAAACAAATTTTGCTGAACCATCAAATACTTTAGCTTCTATAAAAGGAGAAGATACTACAAGCCTTGATGTTTCTGATTTTTTTGAAAATTCTAGTGGTAGAATTGATCATTTGATTGGTGATAGAAGTGTTCCTTTTTAAATTAATGTATTTTCTTTATCTTATTGTAATTTTTATTTTGCAATATTTTGTAGTTTTTAATTAATGTATTTTCTTTATCTTATTGTAATTTTTGTTTTGCAATGTTTTGTAGTAATGAAAGTTTTATATATTTTGTAGAATCATGAGTCTTACTGATGAACTTTTTATCCCTGAGATGAATTGTAACATACGAATCTAGGTTAGAACCTTAGATTAATTCAGTTAGGATTTATTTATTTTATTTAATCATTTTATCAGGTGTCCATATTTTTTTTATCAGTTGTTTTTTTTTTTAAATGAGATAATAAATCAGATTAATTAGAGTTTTTAAAAGTGGTTTCCTTTATCTTATATTCTCTGTTGTTATTGGATAGGTTTAAAATTTTTGAAAAGATTCTAAGATCAGAATCAAATCAGATCTAGCTAATCTCCTAAAAAACTCACGTAAAACCCTTCCCTCACCTTTATAAAATCCCCCCAAACCCTCAGATTATCGTTCAGAAATTTAGTCGATAAAGGAGAAAAAAATACACATACCAGCCCAACGTAACAGCTCCTACAAACCTGGAAAACCACTCTCACAGCCAACCGAAGCAACCAACTCGCCGGAAACCGCCACAGAAAGTGCCGACCAGTCCATCTCCGACAAACCCACTCCTTTCCGGTAAGCCCACGTCGGAATCTTCTCTCCCTCCATTCTTTGTTTTAGTTTGACAGATTTTTTTCTCTCTCTCTCTCTCCAGCTTGTGCCGCCGTGACTAGCTCTCAGATCCACCGCCACCCATAGTCTCCTCTCTCGGTGAGTTGAAGCCCTCCCGTTGTATGTTGCTGCCCTTCCTGGTTTTATGACTTCACAATCCATTTATTTGCTTCCTCTATCTTCAATCTTCCCAAAATGCCCTTCTTAGTAAGTTGAGTTTTGCTGGGGGCTAGGTTGAGATTGTATCTGGGCTTGTGTTTTTATCGGGTGGGCTTGAATTATTTCAGAAACTTTCATAATGGTTTAAGAGGGTTGATTTCTAGTGGTCTTGATGATTTTAATGGGCTGGTTGTGTTTACAGAAAACTGTTTTTGTGTATTTGAGTGGGCTGTTTACCTTGGTTGGGGCTGAGCTGTTTTACTTAAATAAATATATTAGACTTATTTTATAGAAAGTATTTAAGGGATTTTAAAGCATAAATTTAAAGTATACTTTTAAGTATCCTTTTCAAACCATTTTTGAGCCTACTATTTAGTTAATATTCCGATTGACTTTTTAACAGGATTTTCATAAAATTATTGAGTTATATTTTAAATAGAAGTTAAGGAATATGTTATGAGTTTTGAATAATATTATTATTTAGTAATTCTACTGTAATTAAATTATATCTATATATGATTTTAAGTAATTAGATTGCTACGACACGTTTTCTAGGAAGTTTAGTAACGTCTAGTGTCTCGTATAGGTCACGAGCTACGACGTGAGTTTTCGGAAGCAGCACTAAGAGGTAAATAGTATGATCATATAAATGTATGCATTATGTAAATATTATAATTGGGTATGATAATATGATATGGTTTTGATGATTATCTACGTTGCGCTAAGAGCCAAGTCAAGGTTAGATCGCTTTCACGAACTTCTATGAATTACGATGATTATATGAAAGTAAGCTTATATATGTTATGCTATTATTGATTATTGATTGATGGATTGAATGTCATTAAAATCACATGGAAGCCATGATATGATCATATAATAATTGAAGATAAGTATGCTATGAATTAAAATGGCCAGATCATGCATGCTATATTCATATAGTACTTAGACCATGTAGGTTATGTATTGTTCATGCAATAACTTAAGTCAAGCATGCCATATAATAAATAGCTAGATCATGTATGCCATATTCATGTAGTACTTAAACCATGTATGCCATGTATTGTTCATACAATAACTTAAGTCAAGCATGCCATGTAATAAATAGCCAGATCATGTATGCCATGTCCTTGTAGTTCTCAGATAATGCATGCCATGAAATGTTATAAAATGTTTAAATCATGGTAGGACATGTCATGTCATGCTACTTTACGTACAAGAAAATACTATGTATAAGTTAGACAAGTTAAGTGAAACACGGACTCAAGCGTGTTTCACTTCATGTTAAACAAGTTAAGTAAAACACGGACCCAAGCGTGTTTTACTCCACGTTATACAAGTTAGGTGAAACACGGACTCAAGCGTGTTTCACTCCAAGTTATACAAGATAAGTAAAACATGGACGCAAGAGCGTTTTACTCAATGCCATGCAAGTTAAGTGAAACACGGACTCAAGCGTGTTTCACTCCATGTTATGCCAGATAAGTGAAACACGGATTCAAGCGTGTTTCACTTCATGTTATGCAAGATAAGTGAAACACGGACTCAAGCGTGTTTCACTCCATGTTATGCAAGTTAAGTGAAACACGGACTCAAGCGTGTTTCATTACATGACAAGTTATGTGATGTCATGGACTCAAGTATGGTTCACCATGTAATAAGTAAAATTCAGGATAAACAAGTTACTCATGCATTCACGTTTCATGATGCCATGATTTTGTATGTTTCCACCCATATTAATGATGTAAAGCATGTTATGAGAATCTGTGATTGATATATGTTTGTTTGAAGAGTCTTACAAAGATTAAGTCTTGTTAAATAATATTTACGGTATGATGTGCTATTTGCTGAGTTTTCGACTCATTTTTGTTGTTTGTCTTTTTGTTTTCTTCTATGTTGATTGCCACATATGGTGATTATGATGATGCAGAGTTGGATGACCAAGAGTAGTTTTAGTATAAAGACTTAGAGATGAATAAGTGTCATTTACAGAAGGATTAAGTTTTCTTTCATGTCATTTCAATAACTAGTCTTGTTTAAGACTAGCTCATGTTTTGCTTTATTTCAGTTTTAAGTTTCAAGACTATTTATGTCATTTCAATTAAGTTTTTAATAAATGAGGTATTTCAGAATAACGAGTCTCTTTACCTAGCATTTTGTCATATATGTTAGTAACATCTCTATCCTACGGAAATAGGGCGTTATATGAATAATAGAGATGTATGTCTGGCTGACAGTGCTACAACTCACACAATTCTTAAGGATAAAAAATATTTTCAAAATCTAACATTGAGTAAAGCCTACGTTCATACTATATCTGGTTCATCGAATCTAATTGAAGGCTCCGGAAGAGCTTATATTGTGTTGCCGAATGGCACCAAATTTTGTATTGATGATGCTCTATTTTCTTCACGATCCAGAAGAAATTTATTGAGTTTCAAAGATATACGTCGTAATGGTTGTCATATTGAAACCACCAACGAAGACAATAAAGAGCATCTTCTCATTACTAAAATAATTTCGAGCCAGAAGCTCGTGTTAGAAAAACTGCCTGCTCTCTCATCTGGGTTGTATTATACAGAAATGAGAACGATTGAATCACATGTGGTAATGCACCAGAAGTGCATTGACCCCAAAGTATTTATGACTTGGCATGATCGCCTTGGACATCCGGGATCAATAATGATGAGACGAATAATTGATAATTCGTATGGGCATCCCCTAAAGAATCAGAAGGTTATCTTACCTAATGAATATCCATGCTCTGCATGTTCTCAGGGTAAATTGATTATCAAACCATCTATCTCAAAGTGTTGTTTTTGAATCTCCGTCTTTTTTACAAAGGATTCATGGGGATATATGTGGGCCTATTCAACCATCAAGTGGACCATTCAGATACTTTATGGTTTTAATTGATGCATCAAGTCGATGGTCACATGTTTGTCTACTTTCCACTAGAAATATTGCATTTGCTAAACTTCTTGCCCAAATAATTAAACTACGAGCACAATTTCCTGACTATCCAATTAAAACTATTCGATTGGATAATGCAGGTGAATTTACATCTCAAGCTTTTGATAACTATTGCATGTCAATAGGAATAGAAGTTGAACATCCAGTTGCCCACACACACACTCAAAATGGTTTAGCTGAATCATTGATTAAAAGGCTTCAGCTAATCGCTAGACCTTTGCTTTTGAAATCAAAACTTCCTATTTCTGCCTGGGGACATGCTATACTTCATGCAGCATCGTTGATTCGAGTTAGGCCATCAGCATATCACAAATATTCTCCATTACAACTTGCATTTGGTCAACAACCAAATATTACTCATCTTCGTATTTTTGGATGTACGGTATATGTTCCAATTGCACCTCCACAACGTACAAAGATGGGTCCTCAACGTAGACTTGGGATATATGTTGGGTTTGATTCTCCATCTATTATCAGATACCTTGAGCCTCTTACAGGGGATATGTTTAAGGCACGTTTTGAGGATTGTCATTTTGACGAATCCATTTTTCCTACATTGGGTAATGAGAAGTCGGTGCCTGAAGCACGACAGGAAATTACTTGGGAAAATAAAAACCTTTCCCAATTTGATCCTCGTACAAATGAATGTAAACTAGAGGTTCAAAAGATTATTCATTTGCAAAGTGTTGCAAATCAATTACCGGATGTATTTACTGACACTAAAGGTGTGGTAAAATCATATATTCCTGCTGTTAATGTTCCAGCAAGGATTGCAGTCCCTGAAGGACAAGTTGCCAAAACAGCAATAGGTGAGTCTAAGATACGCCTGAAGCGTGGACGACCTATTGGTGCAAAGGACAAAATTCCTCGGAAGAGAAAAATACAAAATGAATTTGGTACTCCTGAAGAGTCCATACCCACAACACAGGCCATAAGAGTAATTGATACTCTTGAAGAAACTAAATCTCCTGAAAAAGAACCTCCTGAAGAGGTATTTAATGAAATGTCTTCCCTTGAAGAGGGACAGGTACCTGAAAATAACGAGATCTCGATACATTTCATGAGTACTGGAGAAATTTTGGATAGAAATAAAACTGTTGTCGACAACATATTTTCATATAAAATGGCTCTTGACATTACCAGAAGTAATGAAGAAATTGAGCTAAGAACTGTCGAAGAATGTCGACATAGAAATGACTGGCCAAAATGGAAATCAGCTATTGAAGCTGAATTAAACTCGCTTGCAAAGCGAGAGGTCTTTGGACCAATTGTACAAACACCAAAGGGTGTAATGCCTGTTATGGATGCAATCACATTCAGATTTTTGATTAGTTTGGTAGTTACAAAAAGATTGGATATGCAGTTGATGGATGTGGTCACTGCATATTTATATGGATCATTGGATCATGACATATATATGAAAATCCCTGAAGGATATAAAATGCCTGAAGCTTCTAATATGAGTACATCTAGAAATATGTATTCTATTAAACTTCAAAGATCTTTATATGGGTTAAAACAATCCGGACGCATGTGGTATAAACGTCTTAGCGAATATTTATTGAAAGAAGGATTTGAAAATAATCCAATATGCCCATGTGTTTTTATTAAGAAATCAGATTCCTGGATTTGTTATTATTGCGGTTTATGTTGATGATCTAAATCTTGTTGGAACTCCTGAAGAGATCAGAAGAACTGCTACATATTTAAAGAATGAATTTGAAATGAAAGATCTTGGCAAAACGAAATTTTGTCTCGGCCTGCAGCTTGAGCATTTGCAAAATGGAATTCTTATTCATCAGTCAAATTATACAGAGAAAGTCTTGAAGCACTTTTACATGGACAAAGCTCATCCCCTGAGTACTCCAATGGTTGTTCGATCACTTGATGTGCAGAAAGATCCATTTCGTCCTTGTGAAGACGATGAAGAAATTCTTGGTCCTGAAATACCTTATCTCAGTGCAATTGGAGCCCTGATGTATCTTGCAAATTGCACTCGGCCTGATATTGCATTTTCAGTTAATTTACTTGCAAGATATAGTTCCGCACCAACTCGAAGACATTGGAATGACATTAAACATGTCCTTCGATACCTCCGAGGTACAGTTGATATGGGATTATTTTATCAACATGGATCAAGTCCACAATTAGTTGGATATGCGGATGCAGGTTATCTTTCAGATCCACACAGAGGTAGATCTCAAACTGGATATGTATTTACTTATGGAAATTCTGCTATATCATGGAGATCTGTCAAGCAAACACTATCTGCTACCTCTTCAAATCACTCAGAGATCATTGCAATTCATGAGACAAGTCGAGAATGTATTTGGCTAAGATCAGTGATTAATGATAGTCCAACAATTTTATACGAAGATAATACTGCTTGTATTACTCAAATTAGAGGAGGATATATCAAAGGTGATAGAACCAAACATATTTCACCTAAATTCTTTTATACCCATGAACTTCAGGAGAAAGGAGAAATTAATGTCAAGCAGATACGATCAAGTGATAATCTGGCAGATTTATTCACTAAAGCATTACCAACTGCAACATTTAAGAAGCTTGTGCAGAATATTGGAATGCGGAGACTTGAAGACCTATTATCATGCACTTTTCAGGGGGAGTAAAGTCTTGAAGACTTGTGCTGATTGTACTCTTTTTCCTTCGCTAAGGTTTTATCCCACTGGGTTTTCCTTTGCAAGGTTTTAATAAGGCAATCTTAAAGCACTTGGCGATATACATGAATATTGTACTCTTTTTCCTTCGTCATTGGTTTTTTTCCCACTGGGTTTTTCCTTGACAAGGTTTTAACGAGGCATATTCTTTATATGTGGTCATCCAAAGGGGGAGTGTTAGAAACCAAGTTCAAATTGTATTGTATGACCAATCTTGAGCCATTAATTTATACCTATCTTTAGCCATCAATGGTGATTTTAGGTACACCTACCCCTTTTGTACTCCTATAAATATGGGTATCATTCCCTTGTATATGTATCAAGTTTTGCATTGAAGAACAATTTTTCTATTGCAATATTCTCTCTCTTTTTCTCTATCTTTTCATTAGTTTTATAACATCAACAATGTTTTTGAGGTGCAAAAATTATAAATTGGTATATATACCTCTAAAGTCTCCTTATAAAACACATATTCTACTTGCAAGTCTACATGCAAAAAATAGGTATGGTTTGGTTATCAAGATGAGAAAAGATAAGACTCCTCTCATATAATTATTATAATTTTTTAAACTCTCATATTAAATATAATAAATAATTTAACTTTTTAAATCTTAAAATAAAAATAATATTAAAAATTATAATATAATATTATTTTATTTAATTTTTAATATTTTTTTTTATCTCATTTTTATAATCAAACGAGACTAAAGTCTTTATTATATATTAGAAAAAGACTTTTGACTTTTTGCCCAGACTTCACGATCTTAATTAGTGGGGGCCATATACACCAAGTCGATCCTACAACATTTATTATTCATTTGTTTCTGGCTGAAATACTTGTATGGATAATGGTAAATACTCCAATCTCCATGTAGAAAAGTCATCGTACCATCAATCCCATGTGAAGGATACAACCTCTTAGGCATGATACCTACCCTATGTGGTGGGGCAGCCCACCACCCCAGCCCCCACACCCACTTGGGTGGGAGGCAGAATTTTTGGCACCACACCCCGGCATTGACTTATCATGCCCGTATCCATTAAATGGACGGGCGGATTTTTGTCAGTTTCGCTCGTAAACCATCCCAATCTAATCATCGAAACCATCAAAACATCTAGAACTAATACCCATGAAGATCGTCTTGCATTCAATAGAGAAACCCATAACATATACAACAAAAATTCTCGCCCACGAAAATGATGAAGAAGACGAGAATGAATTGATGTTCGATCACAAAAAAGATGCTCTATCATGAAAACGACGAAGAAGACAGAGAAAAAAGAACAAAAAAAATGAAGAAGGATAAAGAAAGACGTAGAAGAACAAAAGAGATGAAGAGAGGAGAATAAACAATAGAAAGAGAGAAAGAGGCGGTAGACGGCACAAAAATGGGGAAGAAAAAGAAATAATATATTAGAGTTTGAGAGGTTTGTTGTAATTTTAGAGTAATTCTTTTTAAGATATAAAATAAATAATAAAATCTACATTTTACCGTAATTTCATATAATATTATAATAAAAATTTTGAATTTAAATCATGACTTCACACTTTATTTCTTTTTTAATTAGCTTAACTATTTAGAACAAATAGCGATTTCACATATTTTAGCTAATTTATATCAGTGGGCAGGTCGGTATAAACGACCAGATCTTGCCCAAAATCTAACCCTGCCAGTTTGACTAAAATTTTTAAAGGATCTGCTCGCCTTGTACCATGTTGATGGGCAGAAATATGAGTAGGCCAGTTAATGGATAACTTATTACGTGACTCTACTCCTCATTACAAACTTAACATAATTTAGTTTACTCGTGAAATTTAAATTTAATATTTTTTATAAATCAAACTCTAGTGTCAAACTTATGTGTAGGATACAAACTACTCGTTATGTCAGCCATATAGAAGCCTTATAATTGATATTGACAACCTTTAATATAACTTGTCAGAAAAACATATCAGAAATTCTATATGAAAGTCTTACATCATATAATTTTACTTAATTAACTTATGATTTATTATTTTTGTTTTTTTATTTAGACATGTATATATTTAAATATTAAAATAAAGAGAAGAAAAATAAGAAATTAATTGTTAATTAGGCGAAAGTATGTGATATAAGGTTTCTTTATCTTATTTCTCAAAATATATATAGGTTGACAAAAGATACCTCATCTTTTTGGAGTTCAAACTCTCTTGGGCTATTGGGTTCAGATTTGTCAGACAGGTCCATGTGCCCAGCCTGCCCATGAAAATTGCATGGGGTTTGAAAATGTCATAGAGGCTCACAACGTCCCCACAGGGCTCAAGTACGCATGCTTATTAGTATTATTTGGGGGCCTAATGTGTGTGTGGCCCATTTCTAGTATAGAGGCCGCATTTGGGGTTAAAATGTCATATACACCAGTAATTAGCAAGAGAATTAAGAAAATAAATTAAACAAAATACCGTTAATATATTAAGGGACAAGGGTTTTTGACTGACAAGGCTCGTCAATCTTAGAGAATCCAAAATTAATATTCTTTCTAACTCCAATATTACAAATATGAAGCTTTAGAAAATTTATTCAGAACTTTTATACAAATCTTCAATAAAATGTTATTAATCCTCGAATTCAAACCTATAGGTGTCAAAAAAAGAAAATTTTAAAACCTGTTTTTTAATATATATATATATATATATATATATATATAATATATAATAAAATACTAAGGAGACTGAAGCATATTTGAAATGCACTACTAATCGGTGCATTTCTCTGCTGCATACTTCGGTCCCATAGAGAGACCCATATATATGTAGAGAGAGAGAGAGAGTGTGTGTGTGTGTGTAAAACCCAACCCAATTCTTGGCCTCGGCCCGTGAAGGAGCCCAAACCACCTATAGGAATGACATTGTTTTAGGGCAGATTTGGTAAATATGTCTCAATTCAAAATTTTCATTTCATCATTACAACTTTCTCAAATTCCCATACAAAATATAATATAAAATTTAACTTTTTTAAATCTCAAAATAATAATAATACTCAAAAATAATATTTTAAACTTTTATCTCAACTCAAAATTCTCATCTTACTTACCAAACCTGCCAGTAAATTGGTTTCTTCTCCTTTTCCCTCTTTTTCTTTCTTCTCCTCACTTCACTCCCTGTGCACCCCATTCATGCCACTCCACTCAGATTTCCACTCTCCACAATTGCTCCCTATCCCTCTCCATCCTAAATGACGGTAATTTTTTCTTTCTCCCACTCTCTCTCATTTTCTCTTTCCCCAAGCCATCGACACAAATCCACTCTAGTGCAAGTCGTGTACCGCCCATTTAGAGTCAAGCATCCCATGGTAGCAAGGCCACCGGAAGCTCCCTTTCTTGATTTCTCCCTCCATCTCAATCTCCTCTGTGCCGAGCCGTCAGCCCCTGTCTCATCTGCCAGTAAGCTTCACTGTATCTCTCTCTCTCTCTCTCTCGATCTTTGTTTAGATTAGGGTCTCTTCTCCCTCTTTGTGTTGTCGTCGTTCGGCTCCTCGCTCCTAACCTTCATGGCTAGACCACCCAACTCCACCTTAGACCATAACAAACACCCATGCCATCATTCACAAAAGACCCAATTCGTTGCTAACCTCCATCGCACACAACATCACCTATTTTCACAATAACCTAGCATCATCTCCATCATGTCTGACAGTTACTCTCGTTGGTCAAAATCACAGAGGTATAACTCTTTATTTCTAGAAATTTATATGTTGTGCTAACTATGATAATTTGTGTTTAAATTGTTGCTTGTGTGGACTATTGTAGTCGGTGGTTAGGAAAATTCTTCTATTGAGGTTGTTGATTTTGTGGACAATTGTAATTGGTGGTTGGGAAAATTCTTGTTGTTAGATGTTAGCCATGTGTATGGGAGAGCCTAATGGAGTGTTGTACAATTCTGCCTTTATTTGTATGATAAAATCAATAAATTAAGTAAATTCTTGGTGGATTGGCATGTGGAGGTCCTTTTTGATTGGGATGTGGTAGATCAATGGAGTGGACTTGGTAATGTGTTGTTTGATTATTCAATATGTTGTCTTGTGGGCTTTTTGGTTGACATGTTGTTGTGAATCGTAAAGCAGAATCAAGGTGGTTAGACTAAAGTGTTGGTGTAGGGAGTTTGGAGGTTGTGCTTGTTCCATGGTTAGAAATTGAGGCATTATTATGGATTAAGTGTGCTGAATTATAGTTAAAAATTATGGAATTTCTATTAGTTAGATTGGTTTTGTGCTTGTTTAGATTATTAACATGGTTGTGAATATTTTCTGGTTTAGGTTGTGATACCACTTGTTGAACCTAAGGTTTCAAGTTTTGTGTAATTATATATTTACACATAGATTTTGATGATAACAAATGAATTCAAAGAATGAAGGAGTCTCAATCTCAAGTTGTCCACACAATGAAGTCAAGCACATCAAGGAACCAAGCATGAGCAAGAAGGGAACAAGTTCACATTAAAGTCATAGAGTAATGTTATAAATCTCTTCAAAATTCGAAATTAGGATTAAGGCTCAAAAATTAATATTTTATCATAAAGCATTAAAATACATTTTCCACATGTGCATGAATATTTTGAAAATTAAATTTGAAAATTTTGAAAGATAATTGATTGTCATCTTTCACATGTGCATGCCATGATTAAAGGGTTGAACTTTGAAAATATTAAAGATGATTGATTGTCATCTTTCACATGTGCATGTTTTATTTGAATATTTTCAAAAGTGATTGATGCTTTTCTTGACTTATGCAAAAGGAAGATGCCTTTGTTTGAAAATTTTGAAAAGTAAAGTGTGCTCCTTTTGTCATATGCAAAAAGTAAAAGATTAGGTTTGAATTTTTTGAAAAGTAAAGTGTGCTCATTTTGTCACATGCAAAAAGTAAAAAGATTAGGTTTGAAATTTTTGAAAAATGAATGATGATGTCTTTGACATGTGAATCTTTTTAAATTTGAATATGAAGTCTCATATGCCTATAAATAGATCATTTGAGAGCTTCACATTCACAACACCAAGAGCATACAACTCTCATTCAAAGCTTTCATTCTCTCTTCTCTAAGCATTGAGCCTTAATCCTTTTTCATTTTGAGAGATATAGGTTGTGCTGTATTGTTCTTATTTCACTCATTGAGGAGTGTTTTCTGATATTCTACCCACTATCAATTCTTGTATCAGTAAAAGGGTGTGTACAACCCTTGTGCGTGTAGAAAGTGTTCTACACAGGGAATCGTTGAATCACCACGTGTAAGGTGATTGCAAGTGTAGAGGGTGTTCTACACGGATCCTTTGTAGCGGTGTTGTTCAAAGGTGTAATAGGTTTTTACCTCCACCTGAAGGAGGTTGAATAGTGAATTCGGGGATCCTCAAGGGGTAGCTTGAGGCGAGGACGTAGGCAGTGGGGCCGAACCTCGTTAACATACTGAGTTTGATTCTCTCTTACCCTTACTCTTTATATTTATTGCTATTTCGTATTTTGTTTATATTTGATATTGTATATTTGATTTATAATTTTTTTTTTTTTTTAAATACAACTCAATTCACCCCCCCTCTTGTGTTAGTCATCTGGGCAACAATTGGTATCAGAGCTAAAGCTCTGTTATAAGATTAACTATCTTTTGAGTTAAGATCTTATGGCTAACATTGCAGCTTCATTTGGTGAAGGTCAATCTAGCAGTCGGCCTCCACTCTTTTGTGGAGACAATTATTCATTCTGGAAAGTTAGAATGAGAATATTCCTTCAGGCTCAAGGTCGAGAGATCTGGAAATGCATTGTAAATGGACCTTATATTCCAACAAAAGTGGTTGGTGGAGTAAAGGTCAAAAAGGAAGAAGAAGAGTTTGATCGTGAAGACGATAGACTTTATACTTTGAATTTAACTGCTATGAATTTATTATATAATGCTCTCAATGGTAATGAGTTTAATAGAGTAATGACTTGTGCTACGGCAAAAGAAATTTGGGATAACTTGGAAGTTACTTATGAAGGAACTTCTCAAGTTAAGGAATCAAAAATTTATATTCTTACTCATGAATATGAAATGTTTAAGATGAATGATGATGAATCTATTTCTAGCATGCACACTCGTTTTACTAACATCATAAACAGTTTGACAGCTCTTGGTAAAGTTTATTCCAAAGTGGAAATGGTAAGAAAAATTCTCAACTCTCTACCAAAACGTTGGGAATCAAAAGTGACAGCGATTCTTGAAGCTAGAGACCTCAAGAAGCTCGAAGTGAATGAACTCATCGGGTCACTTATCACCCATGAGTACACATTGAAAAGAGGAGAAGAAGAAGGAAAGCCAAAGAAGAGCTTGGCACTTAAAGCTGTTCCTCATGAAAGTGAAAGTGATGAAGATGAGGAAAATGACGATAAAGATGAAGAAGTTGCGATGATAACAAGAAGAATTCAGAGATTCTTAAAGAAAAATAAAACTCCTCCGAGGAAATCATTCAAAAAGTTTTCCAAGAAAGATTCAGGTAAAAATGATACTTTAATTTGTTATAAATGCAATAAGCCTGGTCATATCAAGCCAGATTGTCCCCTGCTAAAGAAAGATCGAAACAAAGGCAAGAAAGCAATGAAAGCTACATGGGATGATGATTCAAGTAGCTCAGATAGTGAAGCAAGCAATGAAGAATCAGCAAATCTCTGTCTTATGGCTAAAGATGATATTGAGGTAACAAATTTTGATAATATTGAAAATCCTTCATATGAAGAATTGCAAAATGTTTTAGAAGAGGTATATGAAGAATTTGAAAAATTGGGTATCAAATATACTGCTTTGAAAAAGAAAAATTCTTCTTTAACAAACGAAATTGATATTTTAAGAAAAGAAAATATTGTTTTGAAAGACGAAAATCTTGAGTTGAAGAAAAAGAAAACTGATTTAGAAAATATTGTTGAAAACTTTACGAATGGAAAAAGAAATTTTGAAAAACTTCTTGGTAGTCAAAGATGTGTTTTTGACAAGGCAGGCTTGGGATATATGCCAAAACAAAAGTTCAAACCTTATAAAAACTTCTTTGATAATCCTTCTACATCAAAGTCTAATATTCAAAATTCTTTTCATAATAAGTTTGTCAAAAAAGGATACTATTATAATCATTCAAGATTTTCATATATGTCACATGCTATTTGTAATTTTTGTAATAGAAATGGTCATAATTATCATACTTGTCCTATTAGAAGAAAACATACAATGACTATTAGGGCCATATGGGTACCTAAAAATCTTGTTTCTTCTAATACTAATAAATAAAGGACCCAAAGAACTTGGGTACCAAGAAAAATCATTTTAATTGTTTTTATAGGTATGCATGAAGTCCTCTACAAGCAAAAACAAATGGTTTTTAGATAGTGGATGTTCAAGACACATGACGGGAGACAAGACTAAGTTCTTTGATCTTAGATCTAAAGAAGAAGGACACGTGACATTTGGAGACAACTCGAAAGGGAAGATCGTGGGAATAGGTAAAATTGGTAATAAATCTTCTCTCATAATTGAAGATGTTCTACTTGTTGAAGGTCTAAAACATAATCTTTTGAGTATAAGTCAATTATGTGATAAAGGATTTACAGTTACTTTCAAAATGGATAAGTGCATTATTTTGAATGATCATGATTATAACATTTGTTTTACTGCCTTTAGAAGTAATAATGTTTATACAATCGATTTTGAAGAAATTACCTCACAAGATGCTATTTGTTTTTCAGTACAAAATGAAACTAATTGGTTATGGCATAGAAGACTAGGTCATGCCAACATGGAACTTATTTCCAAACTTTCAAAAAATGATCTTGTGAGAGGTTTACCAAAGGCAAATTTTCTTAAAGACAAAATTTGTGATGCATGCCAATTTGGTAAACAAACAAAAACTTCTTTTAAAACCAAGAAATATATTTCCACTACTAGACCACTGCAACTGATACACATGGATCTTTTTGGACCAAATAGAGTTGCAAGTCTAGGAGGAAAATATTATGCTTTTGTTATTGTTGATGATTTCTCTAGATATACTTGGGTCATCTTTCTTGCTCATAAAGATGAGGCACATAATGCTTTTACCAAGTTATGCAAGAGAATTCAAAATGAAAAGGGCTATACTATTTCAAGTATCCGAAGTGATAGGGGAAAAGAGTTTGTTAATAAAAATATTGAAACATTTTGTGATGAAAATGGTTTTGTGCATAATTTTTCTGCTCCTCGAACTCCTCAACAAAATGGGGTAGTAGAGAGGAAAAATAGATCTCTTCAAGAGATGGCAAGAACAATTCTTAATGAGAACAACTTGCCTAGTTATTTTTGGGCCGAAGCGGTAAGTACTGCATGTTATGTTATAAATAGAGTTATGTTAAGGTCTAAATTAGATAAAACCCCCTATGAGCTTTGGAATGAGAAAAAGCCCAACATTGGTTACTTTCATGTATTTGGATGCAAATGTTTTATTTTGAATGACAGGGATAATTTAGGCAAATTTGATGCAAAATCGGATGAAGGTATTTTTCTCGGGTATTCTACAAATAGTAAAGCTTATAGAGTATTCAATAAAAAGACTTTAACTGTACAAGAATCTATGCATGTAGTATTTGATGAATCTAATTCTCTACTCTCCAAGAAATCCATTGATGAAGAAACAGGAGGTATAAATAATACAGAAAGTCTCAATCTCAACAAAGAGAACACAATAGAGGAAGTCCAACATGGAGACATCAGGAAAGATCATCAAAATTTAATACGAGATGCAACCAAACAGTGGAAATTTGTGAAAGATCATCCAGTGGAACAAATTCTGGGAGAACCTTCACAAGGTGTAAGCACTCGATCATCTCTTAGAAATATTTGCAATCATACTGCTTTTTTATCTCAGATTGAACCTAAAAATATTGATGAAGCACTTCTTGATGAATCTTGGATTCTAGCTATGCAAGAAGAGCTTAATCAATTTGAAAGAAATGATGTTTGGACACTTGTTCCTAAACCCAAAAATCATACTATTATTGGAACAAAATGGGTTTTTAGAAACAAGAAAGATGAGTCCGGAGTCATTACTAGAAATAAGGCTCGACTTGTAGCCCAAGGTTACAATCAAGAAGAAGGAATTGATTATGATGAGACATATGCACCAGTCGCAAGATTAGAAGCTATTCGAATGCTACTTGCATATGCTTGTTATAAAGATTTCAAACTTTTTCAAATGGATGTTAAAAGTGCTTTCTTAAATGGTTTTATAAATGAAGAGGTATATGTTGAGCAACCTCCAGGTTTTGAAAATCATATTTCTCCAAATCATGTTTTCAAACTCACAAAAGCACTATATGGACTCAAACAAGCTCCTAGAGCGTGGTACGAGAGACTCAGTGGTTTCTTGATTAAAAAAGGTTTCTCAAGAGGAAAAATCGACACAACTCTTTTCATTAAATACGAAAATGATGATATTCTTTTGGTTCAGATTTATGTTGATGATATAATATTCGGTGCTACTAATGAAAATATGTGTCAAGTTTTTGCTAAGACTATGCAGGATGAATTTGAAATGAGCATGATGGGAGAACTTACATTCTTTCTCGGATTGCAAATTAAGCAAGTAAAAAGTGGGACATTCATCAATCAATCAAAATATATTAAGGAATTGCTGAAGAAGTTTGGGATGGAAGGTGCTAAGGAAACTGGAACACCAATGAGCCCATCTACTAAACTTGATAAAGATGAATCCGGTAAGACAGTTGACTCGAAAGTATATCGAGGTATGATTGGTAGCTTATTATATTTGACAGCCAGTAGACCAGATATTATGTTCAGTGTGTGTTTATGTGCACGTTTTCAATCATCTCCAAAAGAATCTCATTTAATTGCAGTTAAGCGCATTCTTAGATATCTTAGTGGTACAATTAACCTAGGGTTATGGTACCCTAAACACACATCTTTCGATCTAATCAGCTACACAGATGCAGATTATGCTGGTTGTAAAATAGATCGAAAAAGCACTAGTGGAGCATGTCACTTCTTAGGTCATGCATTAGTTTCCTGGTTTAGTAAAAAACAAAATTCTGTTGCACTATCTACTGCTGAGGCAGAATATGTTGCTGCGGGTAGTTGTTGTGCTCAAGTTCTTTACATGAAGCAACAACTTGAAGATTTTAAACTCATGTATAATCACATTCCAATCAAATGTGATAATACAAGTGCTATAAATCTTTCAAAAAACCCAATACAACATTCTAGAACTAAGCATATTGAAATAAGATATCATTTTCTTCGAGATCATGTGCAGAAAGGCGATATAGTACTAGAGTTCACAAACACACACGATCAGTTAGCAGATATATTCACAAAACCTTTACCAGAAGATAGATTATCTATGATTAGAAGAGAAATAGGTATGATGCATATTATGAATATCTCTTAAAAGACAGATCAAAGTTCATAAAAATAGATAGATTTTTCTTAAATACTTTTACATAAACTTGAGGTTCTTAGCCTCATGTTTGAGACGCTCATTCTCTTCATACAATATCATGTCATCCCTATTCATGGGAACTGGCAAGCGGAATGAAGAATCCAATAGAGATTTCAACTTTTTATTCTTCTGCCGAAGGATTCCTTCCCTTGTGTGAGACTCTTGAACAATTCGTTGAAGTACAACAATTTGTTCCTTAAGCTTTTCAACCTCATGGTTTTTTGCTTGAACCCGCTGGGAAAAAGCAACAATAGAGGATGAGTAGCGAGTCCCGAGACTCACCAAGTCGTAGATAGCATCGGAGTCTGACTTATTTGCCATACTATTATTTTCTTGCTGCAACATAGCACCAATGGCAGCTGCAGAAAGGACAGGAGGTTGAGATGTAGAAGAATGAGCCATTGAGAAAGGAATTGAAAACTTAAAGCGAGAATGTTGAAGGAATGCAGATGAGTTATAGAGATAAGAAGAAAACTTGATGCGGATTGGATGAACTTTAAGACTGTTTTTATAGAGATAGTATAAAGAACAAGACGAGCTATCATCCAAGTCAAAGAGCAATGTGTTTTTTCCCGATCAGTGAAAAAGACATTTTTTTTAGAAACTCGGAGCCTTCAATCTCGTTTGTCAACAACATCAGGCGATTTGTTTCTATCTTCAACCGCACTAAATTCATAGAGTTAGGCCTCGAGGCTTTGCAGGACTTGTCGGGTCACGGACGGCTCTCTTTTTCAACTATCTACAGTGTATTTTAACGCACCGTTTTCTTCAGTCTATTTACTTGCTGTCGATCCTTTTTAATGATGCCAAAAGGGGGAGAAGTTTTAGACTAGAACATTAATATTGTTTAAATTGTTAAACTTGTTATATATGCTTGGAATTATTTTTTTTTTTTTGCTTGAAAAACTAACGCACATTCTCAGGGGGAGCTTAAGTATTAATACAGGCTTCAGGTTCTATCAAGTATTTGTCATCATCAAAAAGGGGGAGATTGTTAAACCTAAGGTTTCAAGTTTTGTGTAATTATATATTTACACATGGATTTTGATGATAACAAATGAATTCATAGAATAAAGGAGTCTCAAGCTCAAGTTATCTACACAATGGAGTCAAGCACATCAAGAAACCAAGCATGAGCAAGAAGGGAGCAAGTTCACATTAAAGTCATAGAATAATGTTGTAAATCTCTTTAAAATTCGAAATTAGGATTAAGGCTCAAAAATTAATATTTTATCATAAAGCATTAAAATACATTTTCCACATGTGCATGAATATTTTGAAAATTAAATTTGAAAATTTTGAAAGATAATTGATTGTCATCTTTCACATGTGCATGCCATGATTAAAGGGTTGAACTTTGAAAATATTAAAGATGATTGATTGTCATCTTTCACATGTGCATGTTTTATTTGAATATTTTCAAAAGTGATTGATGCTTTTCTTGACTTATGCAAAAGGAAGATGCCTTTGTTTGAAAATTTTGAAAAGTAAAGTGTGCTCCTTTTGTCATATGCAAAAAGTAAAAGATTAGGTTTGAATTTTTTGAAAAGTAAAGTGTGCTCATTTTGTCACATGCAAAAAGTAAAAAGATTAGGTTTGAAATTTTTGAAAAATGAATGATGATGTCTTTGACATGTGAATCTTTTTAAATTTGAATATGAAGTCTCATATGCCTATAAATAGATCATTTGAGAGCTTCACATTCACAACACCAAGAGCATACAACTCTCATTCAAAGCTTTCATTCTCTCTTCTCTAAGCATTGAGCCTTAATCCTTTTTCATTTTGAGAGATATAGGTTGTGCTGTATTGTTCTTATTTCACTCATTGAGGAGTGTTTTCTGATATTCTACCCACTATCAATTCTTGTATCAGTAAAAGGGTGTGTACAACCCTTGTGCGTGTAGAAAGTGTTCTACACAGGGAATCGTTGAATCACCACGTGTAAGGTGATTGCAAGTGTAGAGGGTGTTCTACACGGATCCTTTGTAGCGGTGTTGTTCAAAGGTGTAATAGGTTTTTACCTCCACCTGAAGGAGGTTGAATAGTGAATTCGGGGATCCTCAAGGGGTAGCTTGAGGCGAGGACGTAGGCAGTGGGGCCGAACCTCGTTAACATACTGAGTTTGATTCTCTCTTACCCTTACTCTTTATATTTATTGTTATTTTGTATTTTGTTTATATTTGATATTGTATATTTGATTTATAATTGTTACTTTTTTTAAATATAACTCAATTCACCCCCCCTCTTGTGTTAGTCATCTGGGCAACACCACTAAAGCTCGGGTTCAAGGTTTAGATAATTCTCTAAAGAGTCCAGTAAGCAGTGCTTCTGTACTAAATTTTGCATAAAAAAATGGACTGGGGTTGGTTTTATGAAAAATGTGCACGTTTTTGTTATGGAACATTAGAAACAACCTTAGTCATTTTGTTCTGCATTAATCATTGTATCTGAATAAGAAAAGAGAAAGATATTTTTGTCATAACTAGTGTAGACATGAGTAACTCTTTTGTATTATGTTCTCAATTGTATAAAAAGAGTGATTATGAAAATCTAAGATTTTGTACATGATTATATGAAGATTATTTCAGTACTCTGTTATGAGGTGATATTGCATCTAAAAACCTTTGACATGATTTTCTATTTCTGCTTCCATCTACACCTTACCACGGGTATAAAATTATGGTCTCTGTTCTAATATTGGTACCAACATCTTTGTTTCTGGTGTACCAACTTTGGAAATAAAGTGATTTTCTGCTTGATTTTTCTTGTGCACACACTCTGAGTTTTGAGAATAATAAGGGGAAGATTTTATATTTTTTTCTGCTCAATTTGGAAACTGGGGATACCACAACCCTACCATGGGGGTTAAACATGATCATTGTTTCGATATGATGCATCTGTTATGATAACATGATGCTCAATATTGCTATGCCAAAGGACTTTTGTATATGAATTCTTCTGAAACAGTTGCTCTAATATTTTGATAATATGTTTTTTTCTACATAGTGTAACTAATATATTTTGTTCTACATTCAATAACCGGCTCATGTTTACACACTAATATATGTTTACTACTTATTTAGTTGTTGATAACTCACCTCTTATCTCCACAATATTCTCAAATGTTTTGGACGTTTCAGCTGAAGATCAAGAATACAAAGCATATGGAAGACTATGTGTGCATAATGGATTAAGGTTCAGTTTGGTAGTTGGAAATTTTCATGTCAAACTCAAAATTATCATCTTATCATTACAACTTTCCCAAATTTTCATATAAAATATAATAAATAATTCAACTTTTTCTTAACATTTTCAAATTTCAAAACAATAATAATATTAAAATATAATATTTTAATATTTTATCTTAAAATTCAAAATTTCCATCTTACTACCAAATCGAACCTAGTAGAAGATGGTACTTTGGTTATTGGAGAGTTTTATTTAGTAGATTTATTACTATATGTTGGTTTGGATATTTTGAGATATGGATACTTTTATTGAGTCTTCATGGAGATTGTAATTTATTATGTTGAGATATTTCTTTGATGAGCTTGAGAGGAACATATATATTTAGTTTGAATAAATGAATTTATGTGTTATGGAGCCTTTGGAGTATGTATTTGCGTTGAGAGAGAGAGAGAGAGAGAGAGAGAGAGAGAGAGAGTGTGTGTGTGTGTGTGTGTGTGTGTAATGGCCTAAAGTGAAATGGAAGATTAAAATGGAAGCGTGTGAGGCAATGAGGGGTGAAGTGCAGTGGCAATGGTAGTGAGGGAGATTAAAGGTAACAGTTGAATTAAGAGGCAGAGGCATATAAAGGAGCATGTGGGAAGCACATGTTCATTAATTGGGAAAATTACTTAAGTACCCTTTCATTGTAACGAAATAAACTATAATTCTAAAGTATATAAAAGGAATGTAGAAAACATTGAAGAAAATATACAATGCAATTCGCAATCTTAGAGGCTCTGGTTTTTTGAAAATCAAAAGCGTCATCTTTTTTTTTAATAAAAAAAAAATCAAATTTTTAACGAGAGGGAATATAAAAAATGTTATTATAGACAAAAGTTTGTATAGACAGGCTAGTCCTGGAGATGGGGTCTTTTCCACTGTGGAAATCTAATACACATTGAGGTAATTTAATAAGGGATATGAAACCAAACAAGTTGTTTGTTGCGGCCCATTATGTGAAATGATGTGACTATTAGTTCTGATGTTGATGAATTTTCTGAGCAGTCAAGCTTTGAAAATATTTCAATAAAGTTGTGGTATCTACGAGGATATTGAAAATAGACCAGTCCAAAGATATTGAAGGACAATTTATAGCATTGGTGACCATTTGGTTATCACCTTCAATGATAATTTCATAAAAGTGTCAATGTGCAACTTCCTCAATTGCCAACTTAGCACCCATGGCTTATCCAAAATTTGGATCACAGAATTTGAGAAGGGAATAGGAAACTGACAAGGATCATGTTTGTGTGTAACCTTATTTATAAGAAATCAAAGATAATCCATGGCAATGATTGCAAATAATTGAAAATTGTGAGACAACTCTTTGTTTGATTTCAAAAGTTTGGAAGGATCTAAGATCATTTTTAGCCATTCTTGAAGGGGTAAAGTTGCAAAGGAGGGAATGTTCAGGGGCTAAGGTGAAAGTCTACAGAGGATTTGTGAGTGTGTGCACCTTAGGAAAAAATTATTAGTGTTTTCCTCCTTAGTATGACACAAGGGACAACGAGAGAGACAAGGGAAGTTTAAGCCTAGATTTTGTCGGAAGTATGTTAGAAATAACCTTCCAGAGAAACAGTTTTAGTCTATCTTGAATTTTGATTTTCTAGAGTTTTTTCTAGTTTGATTTTGAGAAGGGAGGGGCATGAACAGAATGAACATTTTGTTGTGCATTGATGTAGTCATAAGCAGACTTTACAGAAAAAATACCCAAGTGATGGTTGGTCTGACGAGGTTGCTCTAACATTAAAGTTGAGATAGTTAGGTAAAGGTTAAGAGAAATAGAGTTGTCTCTTAGGGGTGGTTTGAAGAATTGCAATAAGGGTATACAAGGATCCTGCCAAACTTTTGTTGTAGAGCCATTTACAATTTGGTGACAAAAGTTGGCTTCAATAAGAGGTTTGGTTTATAGCACACATTTCCAAAACCAAGAGTCATGACTCAGGTTTTTGGCATCACTTCGAGGAAGGATGATGGTTTCAAATACTTTGAGGAAAAGAATTGGTGACACAAGCTTGATTTTTTTGCAATGAGATTCAAGCCAATCTGGAGATAAGGACGTGGTTGAAGTGGGAAGTCTACCTGATTCCTAGACCACAATTATGTTTTGTTGGTATATGGAATGCCAAGCTTTTGGAGTGAAGTTAGATTTTTTGTTCAGATTAAAACTCCACCAAAAATTCTAGATTTGGGAGTCTATTTTCCTCTAGACAGATTTAGAAAGACTAAGAGAGAACATGGTGTAGGAAGGGATTGAGCTTTCCATTGATTTGATCAGTGTGGTATGACCTATTTAGGATAGAAGTTTTGAACTCCAACCACTCAATCTAGTCTGAATTTTCTCAATGATTTCAGTGAACATGGTGTTTTTTGAACTTCCAATTGTGAGAGGGAGTCCAAGGTGTTTGAGTGGTAAATTGGTTTCTCTGAAGGGAAGGATGGATGTAATGAAGGAGATTGTGTTGGGATAGATATTTCCATTGAATCGGATGTTGAATTTATTACTATGGATTTTTTTATCAAACCATATGGAGTAGGTATTGAGGCAGTCAATAATGGACTACGCTGATTAGAGGATAGCTTTACTAAAAATAATTAGGTCATACCAACCAACAAATGGAAAATTGTGGGGCCATTTATGCAAATCCTAATCCCTTTAAAAAGCATAGTATTGACATCCGTTATGGTAAGTCTAGATAAAACTTCACTGCCTAGAATGAAAAGGAAAGAGGATAGGTGATCTCTTTGCCTTAAATCTCTTGATGGTATGAAAAATCTGTGAGGTGATCCATTGATGAGAATGGAGTATGAGATAGTGGAACTACACTCAGTTATCCATTGGATCCAAGTTCGACTAAAACCAAGTCTTTGTAGAACAAAAAGGAGGAATGGTCATTCCATTGAATCAAATGCATTTTCAATGGCAATTTTGGTAGCCATGAGCTCTTTATTGCCTTTTTTCTTTTCATGTGAGAAAAAATTTCATGGGCTATGAATGTGTTTGTTTGAATAATACGTACAAAGGCATTTTAGAAGGAGTATGTAATTGATTAGAGAATACCCTTGAGTCTGTTAGCCAAAATTTTTAAATAATTTTATAATAGACATTTGCAAGACTTATAGGTCTAAATTGGTGTACAAGACTAGGGGATTGATTCCTAGTGATCAAGGCAATGCGAGTGTGGTTCATTTCTTTAAGGAGATGACCCTTTTGAAAGAAGTTTCTAGTTGCTTCTATCATGTCATATTGCACTATCTCCCAATAGAATTTGTAGAAGAGACCAATGAAACCATTTGGTCCAAGCGCTTTGGAAGATGGGGTGTTTTGGATAGCTACTCTAATCTCAAATGCTTCAGGAATTGAGGTTAAAAAGAAGTTTTATGTGGTATGATTTTTGAAGGAAAGAGATGATCCAAGTTGTCAATAAGGATTGGGTTTGAAGTTGTAGAAATGCTCTTGATATGTTCAATAAAGGAATTATGGATGGTAGTGGGATCAAGGGACCATGTGCCTTGAGCAATCTTTAAACAATCAATAGCATTACTCTTCCTCTTGATGGTAGTTGACAAGTGGAAGAATTTGGTGTTGAGGTTGGTAATAGTGAGCCAAGTAAGATGAGATTTCTATCTCCAAAGTTGCTTCTCTCTTTTAAGGAGTTCATTTAGATTTTCTTAGAGGTGTTCTTCTAACTTTCTATCAAGAATTCTTGAAGAAGGGGATTGAACTCTTATGAGGGCCTTGTTAGGAGGAGGATGCCAGATTGGATGTGGCCAAATGATTGTTTGTTCATGCTTTTCAAGGCATGCTTGGTGGCTCTTAGTTTCTTGTAAAGAATAAAGGCAGGGGTGCCAGTCTTTTGTTCAAACCATGCCATTTCTATCACTTCAATTTGGATGGATCTCTAGTTCAAAACTCTTCAAGTTTGAAGGGTTTTTTTTTTTTCTAATTATGAAAACCCATTATTAGAGGGGGATGGAGGAGTGATATGAGGAGACCATGGGGAGGTTTGATAAGTTGGCATCAAGAAAAAGAGGCCTCTATCTGGCCTTTCCCAGATGTTAGCAAGGCCATTGTTCATGTTAGACCATGTGAATTGAGTGCTAGAGGTCCCTAAGTCTACCAAGCTATTTTGATCCATCAGAGAGAAGAGTCCAGAGGGGCTTAAGAAAAAAGCAAATGTGTGGCCTCCTCTCTTCTCAGATTGACTAACAAGGCTATTAAAATGTCCTAATCCTAGCCAAGATCCCGAGAATGAGTTGATGATTGTAATAAACATATTCTCGAATTCTTGTTTGTTATTATTTTGAGTAGGGCAGTACACCAATGTAAGTAGCCAAGGATAATGCACTAGATCCGAGTACACTAATAGAGCAATAATATTACTAGAAATATTTACAATCTCTACTTCCAAACCCAGTTTCCATATAAATAGCAAACTGCCCCATTTACTAGAGGAGGAACTTGTACATAGAAAGGAAAATCCTAGTCTATTTAAAACATCTTGAGTATTTACATTAGTCATAAGTGTCTCCTCTAGTACGACTCCATCATGGTTATGAGCCCTAATGTTAGCCCTCAAATTTCGCATAGCACGAGGTCGGGCAATATCCCTATGGTTCCAAAATGGTATATTCATTTCTTGGGGATGGTAGTTTTAGGCCTACCACTTTGACCTCAAGAGAGGTGGGGGAAAAATTGGATAGTTGGAACTGAGGGATTATAGTCAGATAAAGGATTGCCATGCTTAGGGAAGGGATTCTATCTTAACTTCTTAGAGGAGGGTTGAGATTTGTTACCTAGGGATTACAGTCTAACAATGAGATTTTCTCCGGGTTGATCACCAATGCCAGGGTTGGGAGGAAATACGGATCCTTGCTGCAGCTTTCCTTCAATGTTTAGGTTGATGAGCTTTGATAGCGACTTTTAGTAAATTAGGCCATCTCTAGTAGTGGTTACAAAATATATTTTACGGGGGGTGAGAGTTAGGGTGGGATTTTCCGGAGTGATGTGAAGATCAATGGGGTTTGATGAAAGGGAGAATGAGAAGTGAGCAGGGGCAATGATTGAAGGTTTAGGAGGTGGATTGCAGGGGTTGGTCTTGATGGAGGTCAGGGGGTGATGATGGATTGAGATGTTAGGTTGGGTTGAGTGAGTTGAGTTGGGTGTGACGCTCCCGACTCTCACATATGAAAACTCGGGATTCGAGGCGTTTGAGATGATGACAACATAGGTCACGCATCCCAACGATAAACGCCAAGTATGTGTACGTGCAAGAAGTATACAAAAAAAAAACGTAGTAGAATAATTAAAGTCAATCTACTAAGTACCAAAATTGTTTAAATACAAATTTGCTTATATACAAGCATATAAAAAAAATAATACAATTATCCAGTAACAACATCATAAACCAAAATACATAATTCAAAAGTAGGGAAATAATTCCCAATATGTAAGCAAATGGCAACAAATCACTTATTTGGTGGAGTCGCCTCCTCAGGCTCAATCTCCTCATCATCTGTATCAAAATCTACGATACCAAGAAATGGTACCACAGGTAAGTAATAATCTAAACAAACCACGAGATAAAAATACATTTATGCAATAACAATATGCATGCACATGATGACAGATGTTTGAGACTCAAAAATCATCATTTTTCAAAAGTGAATAATTTTCCACGCACGCCAAAATCTCATTTTGGCCCAAAACATTTCCTTCGCCATTTTTCCAGAAAATGACTCAACATCAAATCTCGTCATTTTCTCAGAAAATGGCCCACTATCTAATTATAAAAACCAATATCCAATTTTAATTCGTATGTACTATAATATCCCCAAGGGATCATCTACATACCTTGGCTCCCTTCGCCACACCACATGTATCGACTGTACATGTGACTCCGTAATGAGTAATGCCCAGTTTCGCGCCTAGTACATTCGTGACTAAGCATTATCTAGCCTCTACCAATAGAGGGGCCACTGAGTCGACACGAAAGCATTACAATCTGGTCCGATCCTATCATCTAGGGGACGTCACTCGGTATATTGCACTCCCGAGTGACCAGAGGAGCTCCACTGAGATAATGCCCCATCTCAGTTTAGGATCGTGATACATACACATCCAAAAATTTATTTTACACATGAAAATCTAGTTTTCATTCATGCTCATGAACATGCATGCGATTATACAATATACGACACAATACAAATATCCAACAACCAATAAATTCCAACATTAACTAATCACATAAACAACTCTCTTCTCCATTCCAACCAACTCCCGACTCCTCGGACTCAGTCCGACATAACCAACCAATTTTATAGAATATTTTTTAATGCAAAATATATTTAAATGTCAAAGGTTATTCGAAAAATACTTACAATGCTTTAAAGGAAATAAAATCTGAAAGTAGAAGCGCGTGAATACCTGATTTAACATCAAAAGTTAGTTCGAAAATAAATCACAAAAAATTATAATTTTTGGAACTAAAATGAGTTTTGAAAACAAGGAAATTTTTAATTGATATTTTGGAATAAATGGTTTATTTTACTGAAATAAAATAGAAGATGATGGCTCGACAGATGTGAGACTCACGGCTGGAACAAAAATACCAAAACAGATAATGAGGCTCATCGATATAGACCAAAAACAGGGGCACGTCATGAATGAAAACATAGAAATGGATGACCAAACAAATGAGAATGAAATGGGAATAAAACACAAGCAAGAACCCACGAAAATACTAGAGGAAAACCGAGCATGAAAATGGGCCAAAAAACAGAGTAAGACCCATGGATTCACCTGCAAAATAAAGAGAAAAATAGATAAAATAAAATAAATACAAGAGAGGGAAAAGAAAGTTCGGCTTACAGCAGAAGAAATAAAAATCAAACAGATAAAAATGAGAACCAAATACTAGTCCAAATGAAGTAAATCCGGCACACGAAATGGAAGAAAACAAAATGATGAGGAAGAAGGAGCAGGTGATGTGCGGCAGAAGATGAAAAAATAAGTGAAGGAGAAGAAGAAAAGCAGTAGCCAATGTTACAACCAGCTGAAAAAGGGAGAAGAAATGCATTGAAATAAGGAGAAGAAGGAAACAAAAATGAAGAAGAAAAATAAAGGAAGTGGACGGCGTAGCAAAAGGGGAGAAGAAAAGGGAAGAGGCCCTAAGGGTTGATGCTCTAAATGACACCGTATAGGATAAATTAAGGGGATGGGTTCTTGAGGCAACAGGCTAGGCTGAAACCGATTGGGCTTGGGCTCAAATACAAAGGAAAATCCAACAGAAATAAACTCAAACTGAAAATAGGAGGGTCTACCAAATGAAAAGAATACAATAAAATAAATAAAAGTTAAATAAAAACACTACGACTCAATATTAATAAAATAAAAATAATTAAAGTCCAACAATAAAATAATTTAAAACAAAGAGTAATTTAATTACAAAATAATAATTAATAACAAGAAAATATATTAAAATAAATTATATAATTTAAAATTTATAAAATAAATCTAACGAATAACATATTAAATTTAAAAACAAGAAAATTATTATTTATAATAATTTAAATAATCTTTTATTAAAAATGCCCTGTTTTTGGATATTGCATTGGTTATGGGTCGATTGGGCTAAGTGAGAGGATAGCTTTTCCTGATGGGCTAACTAATTAGGAGATCTTATGGTTGGGTTAGCGAATATATGATGGGCCAAGAATATGGTCGAACTGGGATATTATGGATTTGAAGTAGGAGGATCCAGAAGTTGATTGGTTCGGGTATGAAGTAATGGGGTTGGGAAGACTGGAGGAGGTGATTGACATTAATTGGGTTGCAGGAGATTGAGTTAGAGAGGAGATTTGGGCCCCGAGGCGCCCCGCAGGGTGGGGGATTGTGTGATCTTTTAGGGATTTGGGTGATCCAGATGGGTGGTTGGATTTGGGAGGGCTAGTTTGGTGAGGGATAAAATGTGGATATTCCATTGTGGGCTTGATGGAGGTAGAGAGGTGGGATAAGAGGGAACAAACTGGTGGGCAATAAATGAGAGTGTTCCTGTAGTTGCTCCTCGCGTCATTGGGCCACATGGATCCCAATATTTTTTTTGAGTTTAATCTCTTGCACGCATGCTGGGTCGGTGAAGGGAGCTACAGTGTTCATACAGTCACTGAGATAAAGACTCGGCTATCATCCCTGGACCAGAGGTAAATACCTCAGATGACTCTACTAGAAATGTACACTGGTGGTGGGTATGGCCGAGGCATCCACGAGTAGCAGAAGTCTGAGAGGCGTTTGTATTTGAAGGAGATTTTAGCATGTGATAGACTAGGCCGAGGGAGGTAAAAACCTTCTTGTAGGGGCTCTGATGCTTTAAGCCTGATTTTGAGTCTGAGGATTTTTATTTTTATTTTATTTTATTTTTTGCGAAGCCCCTAAGTAGGATGAGTAGTCTACATAGGTTGTGTAATTGATCTCAAGGGTGGTGCCTAGGACCCTTCCTATTTTTGAGGCATTTTTAGAATTCATCAATTGTAGAGAGAGACTGAGAGACCATGAATTTGTAGCCAAAAGGTAGTGTGGTCTAAGTCTATTTCAAAGAGGCTTTGTCACAGGTGCCCGTGTTGTAAGATCATATGGAAGCCATGGAAATTCCCAGGACAATGGAAAAGTATACATTTTTTTTTTTCTATGGCTAACGGGAAGGTAAAGAGAAAAAGTATTACTTTCTAAGTCTTCTACGGTTAAGCCTGCTGCAAAGCTCCAGATTGCTCTGATGGTGGAATGAAAAATGTATCTATTGAGAGAACGAGAGGAGATGAGTCGACCTACCAGTGTGTGGTTTGAGGTGCAAGCTGCATGAGCTTCTGTTGTAGGATCAAGTTGCAAATCATTCCAGAAGAGAGCCTCTGTGAGAGATATAAGTTTATCCATATCGGGAGGGGGGTTCCATGTGGGAAAGGTGGTTGAAAGTAGATTTACTGAAGGTCACAGTGGACAGGAGGGTGAGTAGTTGGGGATTCTTCTCAAAGGAGATGGGAGAGCTCACAGAGGAGCTTGGGAAATAAACGGAGACTTTAATCCGGCCTCTCCTTTTATATATAAGAAAAATCTAGTTATAAGTATAACTGTATATTAATATGTGTATTAATTTAATATAATTTTTTAAAAAGTAGATTTTATTGAAAATAATATTAATTTAAATTTTGAATATGAAAAAATCAGTATTGATATATAGATTAATATTCGACTTTATTTATATGCAGTAAAACTCTTGATATAATAGAATAGGCTTCAGGCATGTACTTTTAATTTAAACAATTATTATTTTTAAGAATTCTAAAAGATATTGGTACAACAATCAGAACATATATGTTTTGACCACCACCAATCTATTAAATATTGAATTTTTTTTAAAAAAAATATTATTATTCATTTATTAAAAGAGTTTATATTCACGATCAAATACATATAGAGATATATTTATATCAACTATTTGAAACTCTACAAGTACATTATTAGACTGGTCTAGACTTGAATCTTCCTAATGATCACGGAAACAACTAGTTTAGTACCTCTATTTGAATTCTTTATTTATTTTTAAATGGATTTGATTTTAATTTTAAATTAAGCATAAACAAGTTTAAAACTCATTAAGTTTTAATTTAAAAAATTATTATTTTTAAATACATTTCTTAAAGTAGATGAACTTTTAAATTAAGGGCGTGACAGCCATGAAATTTTCTTTTCGAAATTTCATCCCTTTTAGCTGCAGGCATTCAATACCTCTCTAGTCTGCAGTTGTGATTAAACACGTCTCTGTGAAAGATTCAATAATTGCAAGCCACTGATCAGAACGAGGGCATAAAGTTTGGTTATCCTTTTCAGATAAAAACAAACTCAATATTGGGATAATAAATTTATTGATAAATGCTGTAGGATTTATTTTTTGTACATGTTTATATATATATATATATATATATATATATTATTTTTATTTAGAGTCTTTATATTTAGGCAAAAATTTGAAAACATGACATTGTATTCTCTTTATCTTTGCTCTTTTATGTCGTTATATGGTTTCATATATTGCCCGTTTTAATGTAAATGAGTATAATGACAAGAAAGTGTTTGTTTTCAGAAATGAGATGAAAAAAGATAAGATGAGTTAAGATTAAAGTTGAAAATAAAATAAAATATTATTAAAATATATTGTTTAAATATTATACTTTTATTGAAATTTGAAAAAATTAAATTGTATATTTTATTTTATATAAAAATTAAAAAAAATTATAATAATTAAATAAAATGAGATGAAATCTTTTATAAAAGTGAAAGAATCATTATCTTTTTATCATTTTTGATGTGACATCAAATAAATTTATTCAATATTATATCAAGGACAGTGAAAAAGATGATAACCATAACTACATTATTGGAATGCTATTTACTAAAACTCACACGTTATTATTATTAAATTTTGTTGATGTTGAGTACTCGTAGCTCTTACATCAATTTTTATTTAAATAAAATAGAAAAGTAACAAGTTATACCACATCAACATAGTGGGAGGAGAGTCAGTATTTTGATATTATTTTCTTTAAGTAATGCTATTTACATGAAATCTGGAATGTATAAATATTGTACAATTATTTTAAAAAAAATAATATCATTTATAATTAAAAATTGATTTTTTATGTTATTCTTTATTTATTTATTTTTTTAAAATAATTAAATAATATTTATATATTTTATGACTGAAAATATTATTTCTCATTTTCTTTTCACTAAATTAATATAGCCTACCATATTTCACATCAAATATCGATCAACTCTGACATTCAAATCATACTTTCAGGAAAGATGCTATATCTATTGAGAGTTGGTTCCGACGTAAATCTCGATAATTTTTTTCACCTAATGAATAGAAAAAATGATATTGTGATTTTTTTAAATGTTTAAGATGATTAAAAAATACATTAAAAAAAAGAAAGAATATAAAAAAGAAAAATACTTTTGTCCGAATATTTTTTGAGTACATTCTTTTGGTAGCGGGTGCCGCTTTACTTTCGAAGTTGAGCATCTGACATGGCAAACCATGCAAGTCACATAAATATGTAGATGTAAAGTTTTGAATGCCATATCGGATGCCGTACCAGTTAAGATATTGGTCTGAATTAAAAATAAAAAATAAACTTACATTTTTTTAAAAAATAAAGGCTGAAATACGAATTGATACGGGCTGATACAGCCGGTATTTAAAGCGATACAAAAAATATATATATATAATACTTGTATCAAATCAATAGTCAGTACGATATATACCGATCACTGGTACGATATTTAAAACAATGCATAAAGAAGATTCTTATCAGGAATCCTCACGTATCAGTTATAATCTTTATATTTTTATTTGTTTTACTATTTTTTTAAAACTATTTAGATATTTTTAAATAATAAAAAATACATATTTATTTAAAAATATGAACTTAATCACTAAATAAAAAAAATATTTCCATAGATGATCTCGATAATATGTGAAGATAGTGTTTTCCAAATCTGTAAACAACCTAAGTGAATAGCATCTACAGGCTGAAACCGTGGTAGTTAACGAGTCGTGCTGATCTTCTTCTACAGGTGACTTGACTTGCTCGGATGAAACTTGTAACTTTTTATGATCTTGAAATTGAAACCGTCAAACAGTTTATTTAAGCCACAAGATCAGAGAGAGCAAAGCTTTTCCTTTTTTTCATTTTCTCCGTCAAAAGTTAAGATTACTTGATCATCCGGGTTTCTCAGGATCCCTCAATTATTCATCTGGACCCATTTAGTTGCATGTGTGCATGTGAGGTTCAAGTTCAATGAATGTTCATGTTAGGTATGATGCCATCATGGAATCCTTAACGTACGAGTAGTAGTATCACTTATTGATTTGATTGTTTTAAAGTGAGTAGGTTGGCTTACCTAATTTACTTTATTAGGTTAATTTGGTTTCCATAATTTTTCTCTAATAGTGTCACGTGGACAGCAATTTTATTTTAATGAAATCACTTTATATAATTCAATATTACCCAAATATGCTGACAATCATATTAAGACAGCACTCATACAATACCAATCACGTCCATCTGATCATTTAATATAAGATTTACTTAAAACGTGAGTATTACATGCCTAGATTTTGTACAACATACCTGCCAACGTGAGTATTTCATGATGTGTAACACATTATTTATGGTGGGATCTTTTGTATTCATAAAAAGATTAAAAAGTATCAATACTTTTCAGAAAGTCTTATATACCACGTTACTATTTTATTTTCATATTATTATATAAGATATAACACATTTATTATCATGAGATAATTATTTATTAAATAATTCTTTATCATTCAACGATAATAAATATATCACATCTTATATAATAAATATTACTCGTACTTTTTAAAGTAGGTAGGTAGCAGTACTGCTTTTAGGGTGTCAATAAAGAGAGTTGTAAATAGATGTATTGTTTTCTTTAACCTAGCCTGTTGTTTCGTTCCTTTAAGTCGATACACCCCCGGTTTGTCTAGTAATGGAGAATTAATATGAAGTAATCATTTGATGTTAGGCATACAAATCTTCTCTTATCCTTGAAAACCTAATAAAATAAACAGTCAGATAACTATAGGGTCAAAACTATGACTATGTTTATAAATACATCTCATGAAGTTGATCATGGATTAATAGAAATCTGGAATAGGCGACCATTAGTGTTAGATATAGAGGTGTTTTTACTCAAAAGTTTTGCTCTATTTTTTTTAATCAAGATTGAGTTAGTGTTCAACTGTACTAAGATTGTGTTAGTGTTGATTGTCTTTTTTAAGTGTTCGACTGAACACTAACCAATCTTGATGGATAAAAAGCAAAACTTTGAGCAAAAACACATCTATATCTAATTAGAAAAAAAAATCTATTCATTATTTATTTTCTCATTATCAATTTTTTCATTATCCTATGATGTAGAATTAGATAATAGGTTCATAAGTCAAATATAATAAATAGTCTCAAATCATCTAATATTACATTATGAGATAATAAAAATTTGAATGATGATGAGCATTATTACTCATCTAATTATAGCGAATGTTGTACTAAGATTGAGTTAGTGTTTGGCGTATCTTACAACAAGATCGAAAAGAATGCATTGGACGGATGATCTTGATCGAGAAAGATTTCTGAAGTACTTGTAAAGATGATAAGCCACATGTGTGACGCCCCCAAATTCCGTTTGGGATTGAACGGATATCTGAAGCGTCGGGACATGCAACACATGGTTACCTGTCCCTGTTCATGACATATAAGATGCAATGTTCCTAACATGCATCTAGCATTATGCAATATTCGCAGCGGATAATTTTTTTCTTTTCTTTTCTTGAGCAATATTATGCACCAAACTTATAATATCCCAAATAGTTAAATCGTAATCCAAGCATGTTTAACAAAATAAACATCTACGATTTCAGTATGAGTCTTAGAAGACTATAACCTCAAAAACATGGAAGACCAAACTCCATATTTACATTACCATAATACACTATTGAGGAAGTTCGTCGAGTAACTCACGTAACTCGACTAACGAGGCCAGAAAACTGTCCAAAAACTAACTATGAAAGTTGTAAGCTCCACGTCGTGTCTGCGGCGTTTAGTCAACCTCTTTCAATCTACGAACGTCTGCTCCCTGCTCTGATCCTGACACATCGCCTACCATTCGGGGGGAATGGTAGTTGGGACTACCACGGTGAGATTTGATTACAAATCTCAGTAAGTTAACAAGAAACTCCCACACAGGTTAAAGATGCATGCATGGCAGTAAAAGCATAAATGCATAAGTAAAGTCGTACATAAGCATAGCATAACTTGAGACATATAGCATGACATAACCTGAACTTAAACGTGAACTGAACTTGACTTAACATGACATGAACTTGAGCTTAAAACATAACATGGACTAGCAACATAACATGAACGTGAAACTTGCAACATAACATGGACATGAACATAACATAACATGAACGTGAGCTTGAACATATCATAAACGTGAACATAACATGATGTGAACATGAACTTGGAACATAACATGAACATGAACATAACATGTACGTGAGCATAACATAACATGAACTTGATCTGAAACTTGACTTATCATGCACTTGATCTGAAACTTGACTTAACATAAACTTGGAATCTTATTCAATTGTCTTGATTAATAACGTGACCATATGGGTGCTACACGGGTCCCCTAGAGCCGTGTGTCCCTGCCGATTACCGCATCACAACACAGGTATCTAGACCAGCTGTGAGTGCGTTAATACGTACTCCACAGTTGTTGTGGCCCCACGTATTCTACGTGTCACAATTGTGTGTCTCACGTAGTGTATGCTCCACAGTTGTTGTGGCCCCATGAATACACGTAACATAAAATATGGCACCATCGGCGTTAGTGCCTGGCGCGCTCCGGTGACCAGTTACTTAGGCCCCATTCGCAACCTGTTGACTGTACTTCGTCAACCCAGGGAATTTCACACCTATTTAGACACTCCAGCGTGAACAAAGGAGTTCCACTAGGATATTACCCCATCCTAGCATTTAGGGTCGTGATTGACATGAATAACTTAACTTGAACATGATCTGAAACTTATATGAACTTTACATAAGGTGAACCACGCTTGAGTCCGTGGCACCGCATAACATAACTTGTGGTGAACATGCTTAGATCCGTGTCACCCTTAACATAACTTGTGATGAACACGCTTAGGTCCGTGCCATCCTTAACATATCTTGTGATGAACACGCTTAGGTCCGTGTCATCCTTAACATAACTTGTGATGAACACGCTTAGATCCGTGTCATCCTTAACATAACTTGTGGTGAACACGCTTAGGTCCGTGTCACTCTTAAATATCTTATCTTTCTTAATACATGAGATATTATTTAATATCATGAACTTTTCTAACATGGCGTATACTTGTAAATGGCACAATATGATTTAAACATAAACATTCCATGACATACATGTAACATATGGCATACTTAACATGGCATACTTATAACATACAACATTGCATGACATAAAAGATTGTGTAACAGATAAATACTCATGAAAGAATAAATCATGCGTAACAGATAAACATGTAATGACATGGCATATATGATAACATACATACATAAATTGTAGTTCCCTTACCCATCATACATACACAATAAACTGATAGTAAGTTAGAAGCTAACTTATCTCGATGGTCACGTTCTATGAGAATAAAGCACGAAACACAAGGAAAAAGGGTCGAAAAGCTCCACGCAAAAAGACCCAGAAATCTGCCCGAGAGAGCTCTTTTGGGTTTCTTTCTAAGAACGGGGTGAAGAAATGATTAAAGTGAAGTAAATGTGTCTTGCATGACTCAAGACTTCTGTAGGGGGAATATTTGGACTTTAATGATCATTGAGTGAAGGTGTAGACATGTGACATAATGTAGAGGATAGTGGAGGGCAAAGGACAACCTACAAAGGCTATGAGACATGGGACTTGATGGGGTGGGTTCCTCCATATTATTGAGTGCAACTTGATGCAATGAATGGTCTGACAAGTGGAGGATGAAACTTCTCCAAGAAGCTTTGTCAAGGTGGCCAAATTCGTGGGCCTCAACCAAGTGGGCTTCAATTTGGGGTTTAAAGAGGGTTTGGTTAGGGTTTGAGATGCTATCAAGCCCAAATCCAATTTTTCTTGGCCCAATCAAATTTCCAAGGTTTAAAATGTTGGATAAAGATGTCATAATAAGAATTTGAGAAATTAATAGCATGTGGAAGTGATTTAATCAAGTGATTAAACACAATGCTAGAAATTGGATCAAAAGGGTTTGAAGGCCAACTTTAGGGTTTGGGGAAACCGTTTAGGGTTTCGGTTTCAACCAAGTTTTTGGGGTTTCAAATAGATTTCAACCATTTAGGGTTTCACTAGGATTGAAACCCTCTTTGATCTGACTCAATTTGGTTAATCAGATGAAAAAATGTTTTGCTTAGGTGGCATGATTTCACACATTGATTTCCTTCACAAATCCATCTAATGGTTTCTCTTTGTGCCAGGTATCTAATACTATTCATTATGTGTGGTTAAGATCTTTCCAAGTGTCCAAATAAAACTTATCTAACCTAATTTGGACATTCCATTTTGTGATTTTGAAAATACTGCACTTAGTACGCTTATCGAGGTTACTATTCACTTCGAAAAAGTGCATAATAAACTTAGTACTGAAAAATCCTAAATATTCAATTAAGCCTAGTGGTGTAGATTATAATGTAATCTGATACTTCTAACTACCTCAAATAATTAAAATCGCATTTCTGGCACCATAGTGAGTGATAACACTAACTATGTTGACAGATTATAACTTATGCGATTAGCCGATTCGTAAAAATTTATGGGATTTTCACGAGATTTCTAATGTCTATAAAAATTTCACTATTGAATTTCTAGCGGGCTGTTACAACATGGAAACTAATGTTTTTGTTTTTCAGACACAGCCTACACCATCCCAAACAGAGCCGACAGAAGAGCACGAAAAAGTGAAAGAAATATGAGAAATGGCCAGTGTAGTCCTCTACAGCTCCTCCCAAACTCTCCAGAAAATTTAACAATATTATCTGAAATAATGTTCCCCTTTAGTTTAGAATTTATCATCGCTATCTCGAATGATCACATTATACATTTTAGGTAATTTTATTATAGTCAAAAAATTAATATTTATTTTTAGATAATAAATTAGGATAATAAATTTTAAGAGGAAAAATAATATTTCTTTTTAGAAGAAGTTTTTCCCTCTCTCTGCATATTTCTTCACGTTCAGCCAAATCTATTGCCTTCCGTCCACCATTACCTTCTACATATCCTACCAAAGGATTCCCACTAATATATAATTGCTCTATATAACACAACCCACCACGCCTTAATCCCATTAGTGTGTGAGATCTATATATGTATGTATCACCTTAGGCGCACGTGAGACTAATACATATTCCTTTAGATGATCTACCTCCATTCATCCCCTATTTGAGGGCCCAATCTCAACCCCACGCTTCTCTTCACAAAAGTGAGTTTAGTCTTAACTTTTGTCGAATGCGGGCTTTTGCTCAATCTATCTTATTTAAGGGAGTGAAAATCTCTAACGATTGCTTCAACTTGTCTTTTCCTACTATTGGAAATTATAGCAAATGATTAAGAGAAACCTATTTCACTTTGACTGATATATCAAGTGAGAGAGATAAATCTATAAAATTGGTTTATAGCATTTATTACTAAGGCCAAGGTCGGGGTTGGGTACCCACACTCGGCCTACCTAGGTAGGTTGCCATCTACTAAGGGTGGGCAGTCTAGTTGCATCAGGCCAACGAACAAGCGGGTGCCAACTTGGCCTCCTAGGAAGAGCGGGGGCGGCTGCAGGATTGAGCATTGCCCTTGCCTGGATTTCACTCGCCCACCCATACTTCATATATATATATATATATATACATAGAAAAAATTAAATTAAATGATTTTATTTTGTTTAAGGTAAAACATTCACCGTCCCTCTCTCCGCCGAATCCACTATTCTCGCCTCTTTGTCTTGTCTCTCAATCTCCTATCTATCTCACTCTCTCATCTCTTACCCTCTCATCGTCATCGCTAACCACTCTCTCTCACCTCTCGATCTCTCACTCATTGGTCTCTTCTCTGTCTTACACTCTCTCAATCTCTTGTCCACTAATGGCGAGACGGGCATGGGCCAATTTGCCCTCCTGTTTGGTTGGTGGGACTGAAAATCTGGTCTCTACCCAAGTGGGTGTGAGGAATAAATGTTGTGCGACTTATTTTATGTCTATCTCCTCTACTTGATACTCTTCAGTATCGTTAAGAACTTTAAAAAAATCTTATTCCATATAAGGAATAAATATAAAATGATATTGATTACTATTGGTATAAATGCTTAATCTAGGATTGCATTAAGAATTGTTTATAAGTGTAGGAGATCTAAATGCAGACCTCCATATTGCATGTATTTGCCTAAACTAAAGCAAATTTGATTAGGGATATTTAGGTAGAAAAAAAAAAAGAGGCTCAGAAATGAGATTCCAAAGGAAAGCACTGTCCTAACCGCGAGGGCAAAGGTTCAAGGGTCGTTTTTATCCACCGGGATACTCAGCCACTAACTAACAGTCAAATAGTCAATAGAGTGGGACATGTTCGATTGTCCAAGTGGCGCAAATCTATCACTCCATCACACTAATTTGAATAACTACAGAAGAAAATCAAAGGCTGAGAAATAAGAAAGAAAGAAAGAAGTAAAAAAAAAATAAATGAAAAGACGATTTTGCTTATATGAAAATATGGAGTGAATTTAAAAAAACTTAAATTATTGATATATTAAAGATTATAAAATGTAAAATCGATAAAATGAATTTTATAATTAAAAATATAAATACGTATAACATTACTTTTGTTTATATTATGTTTCTTTTATAATAATAATAATAATAATAATAATAATTGACCAGGAGAGCCGACTTTTTTGGGGCTTATAAATAGGGGAGTGACGGTTTCGTATTTTTTACTGCCATCTATCTTTCACGTTCTTTTTGTTCTGTTCGCTTCGTCTCATTTCTTTCCCTTTTCTTTTTCCTGTTTGGCTACCGGGAAATAGTTTTTGCCGTTTCTCTTATTTTCCAGTTTTTTCTCTCGGTTGATGGTTTGTTGAATTTATATTTGTTTAACATACACTACATATATATTGCATTTAAACACCGACTACTTGTTGAGAATTTTCACAGAGGTTTTAGAGAGGGAGAGAATGGAAGGGAGGAAGCAAGTGTCGTCATCGTTGTCTTATTCTTCTTCTTCTTCTTCCTCGTTGACCTCTGAGCTTTTCGGGTCCAAAGAGTCGTCGTTGTCATCCACGGGGATTTTTGGATCACTACTTGAGCCACCGTCCAAGGTATTGCCCGCCTCTGTTCTCGGTCGTTTGTTTGTGCTGTTTTATTTTTCCGAGAATTTCGTACAAAATCTGTGATGTCTTTCATTCGGTTGTTCAATTCATTTTGGACTTCTCTATTCTTGTTCGGCATATTAGTATTCTGCATTTTACCTGTGTTGATGCGAATTCAAAGGAATTCAAAAGGTGTGGCTTATTCGAGGGAAAACAGGGTTGCCGCATGAACTTTGGCTGAATAGCTAAATTCTGTATTTTCTGTGTGTCATTTCACTTTTTTTCTTATAAGTTTTTCCAAGTTGTAGAGATGAATTTTTGCTTAGTGAATCCTTGATGAAAAGGGAAAAAAAAAAATAATTTAACATTCATCTTTTTGGCCTTGATCAGGTCCTAGGCAGGGAATCACTGCACTCTGAGCTGACTGAGAGAAAGCACGATTCAAAGAATGAGTCATGGCAGGCAAAGCCTGGAGCAGGTCAATATAAAATTGTGCCTATCTAAGTTGCCTGGGTTTTGTTTTTGTTTACCATCAGATTGATACTTAAAAGTAATAGGCTTTTTTTTGGTTCCTTTTCTATGTAAAGAATATAAATGAAAATCTGTGTATACTTGAGATAAATATGCAGATGCTTGACACGACCTTCGATTCCAGTTCCTTTCATTGAAAAGATATCTGTTTATATTATTCTTTTCACAAATATATGTATACATAAAACTTACTACTTTTCTCTGCTTCATACACAAAGAAACATCAAGCAAAAAAAAAAAAAAAAAAAAAAAAACCACAAAGGAACGTTATTTATATGAAAAAAAATGTTTTATCCCAAGCTACTGATTTCTCATTTATTTTGCGGTAGCTTTGATTATATTAATTGGTTTAGACAGGAAAATAAAATTGTTTCCAGATACTCCCTGATTTTAAATTTTTCTGTCACTGCAGATGAGACCTCGAAAAGCAGTGACACCGAAAGCCAGTGCAAGCCAAATAGAGACATGAGTTCCATTTATCAGGAGCAAAGAGTACAGCCATGTCATCTCAGCTCATCAATCTATTATGGTGGCCAAGACGTCTATTCTCATCCCCAGAGTACCCAGAGCTCTTTGGTGAGTGTACATCTTATGTGCTTGGAAAAGAAAAGTGTACATTTTACACTTTGAGCACGTTTCTTGAAGAGCTATCCACAGACTTAAAGCAATTATAAAAGCATGAGTAATTATGTGAACATTGTATATTGGACTTACACGAAGGTAGCCCATGAATATGAAGGATCTTTATAACAATCTTATTTTCATTTTGCCGTGGAAGTGTTTGGTCCATTGAGTTGATAGGCTATGTCCCACTTTGGAGTTTGGAAATTGTCAACTTCATATGTTTTCCTCTTCACGCAGCATGCTCTGTCCCTCAGCTTTGTAGGCCACAGGCGAAGCTTTAATGCTTCATTGATGTTTTTTCAGCCTGATCATTTATTTTTCTGAAATATCTTAATATTTGTGAATTTTTAGTATAAGAAAGATGGGGGAGAAGATGATTCAGGGAGTGCTTCAAGAGGAAACTGGTGGCAAGGTATGACATTATATATTCCATACAGCAGCATTTGCTAGGCATTAATGGTTTAAACTGGACTAACATTCCCTTTTTGCCTTTAAATACTCTACCTGCAGGGTCTCTCTATTATTAAGAGCCCACCTGCCTATGCATATATTCACCAAGGTATTTTTTATTTGGTACACCTTTGTATTTAATATTTTAAAACGTGTCTGAAATGTGAGTCTGCTCTATCTTTACAGGCATTTTTATAGCTTTCACCTTTGGACTTTATAGACTCTGAATATAAGAGATTGTTTGTCTGATAAAATTTTTTTTAGTTGCCCTCATGGATGTTCTCAAGGGTTTATTCCAACACTTTGAATTGCTGGTTGTTGGCCAAGAAAAGAGAAAAAAAAAAAAAAGAAACGCTGGTTGTGTCTTTTAATATTAAGAAGAATTTGGCAGAAATTAGTTGCTAAAACTAGAAATGTCCTTTGGACTGCTGCTGGTTTGTTCAAAGTTACAAACCTATAATGACTGGCTGGTTGAACATATCCCAAAGAAGTCGTAAAAAGTTAAAAACACATTATGCATGCTCTTTGGATTGTTTTATATATTTTGTTCTCGTGTCTTTTGATTTCTCATTCACTTGGGATATTGAATTTGTTTTCTGATCCACCAACCTGCGCCCAACCAAACAAATACAATTAATGAAACATTTTGAAGATGTGGAAGCATACTACATGTATCTATGGCCTAATATTTCTTCTCGAGAAATTTCTAATTTTCCTGTTCCAAGACTAGGTTGCCAATAATTTTAGTGCGTCCTACATTTTCCACTAATCTAAAACTGATTTGTTCGAATTGTTTCTGTGACCATATACTTTGTAGGTATTAGTACATGGGGTAGCAGCTTAAACCTACCTTTTCTTATGTGGAAGATAGACGATAATATTCAGATCGTTGCCACTGCTGATTATTGCTTCTTCCAGCTAAACAACGGAATCGTTTTATGAATCTACAGGTGGATGCAACTTATATTTTATTTATAGGACAAAAGAAAAAAAAATGGAACTGGTCTTTCTAATATAAAGGATATTTGCTTTTGGAAGACTTCATTTTCTATCGGGTACTTTAATATGGTTGATACTTTGAAGATGTAGTGTCAGTTATCCTTAATATATGGCTGAACTTCTTTCTTGGTTCTTTCTGGCTTTATTTTGGAACTTTTAAGTGGAAGGATTGTCTCTGTGGTCGAGATTTTCACAAGTTCAGATGATATCATCTCCATCTGTTGACACTTTATTCCCAAAGCATCTTGAAATTTAGATGGGATGTTTTCATAAATCTCTATGTTTCCTTTTCCAGAACATGTACCATTTTCACCTCTCCAGTGCCCTACTTCTTGGACTGATAGGATGGTGTGATATTTCGACACTAGCCTTCTTTAAACCTAAGAGAGATGCTACTTTTCATCTTGAGTTTTCACCTTTCATATGGTTTTTCATTTAAGTGTTTTGAGTTATAAACCACTTACAGAGATAATGATAAAATCTATGATGAAGAGGAACAATATTCGAACAGGTCAAACAACCGATCCGAAATGCCTTAAGCAGTCAAAAACCATTTAGTTTATGACGCTCTATGCAACTACTTTTTCCTCCCCCTCAGTTTGTGATTTCGTTACCGCGCACTGCTAAATGTTAAAATCACCCTCCAATGGTGTGGCCCGTGAGCACAATTATCTCTCAATCTGTTCAATAGTTTTGTCTCTGGACTGTCGTTTTTTCTTCCTTATCTAAGCCTTAAGGCTTTTTGGATTCGAGGTTATTCCCTCTCCAGCATCTGACCCACCCATATTAATTAAAGCAGTCCTTATCATCCATCTGACGGGGTACTGTGCTTTTCGGTGGTCGTTAAGTCCTGTTGGTTGAAGAGACTTTAGTTTGCAACCACACTTTGGCATAGTTGGAATTGATTTTGATGTTACGATCAATCTTTGTCTCCAATGGGCCTTACTGTAATGTTATTTCAATTTCTGCCACTTGATCTTTGTACACAGGGTATAGGTCCACCAAAGTTGATTTCTAGCTACTTTTTCAGTTGGTAATTTCAAACCTAGAACTGAGAGAGTGCATTCTAAAAGCAATAAACAGGATATAATCATTTGAAACTCCAACTCTCAAACTGAACATACGTACAATATTATTGGATTTCGAGGCATGTACAAGGTGCTAGCTTTCTTTTATTGCCTAAATATATAAAGCCAGAGAAATAGCTACCAGTTTTTTCAGTACCCTTGTGCCCCAATCCATGGTTTTCGGCGTCTTATGTTCCATCGATCAATGCAGTGTGTAAGCTGCATTAATGTTGGCAACAATGATTTTTGGAAGCAACAAAAAAAAAAACAGAGAGAAAAGTAATGCTGGGGATGGTGATGGCAACCTCAGGCTTGATTCCTCAGCTTTTGGCAGTGTCGGAATGCATCACAGCATAGACAACTTGAGTTTTGGCCTTTTCTCTTCACCTTGAGGCAGCAACTGTCAGTGACAGCTGCTCTCTCGTATTGTGCCGCTCGCTGTTGCACAAGGAGCAAGCTTGAATGCCCCATTGTCTGGACTAGATTTCCCACATGCGCTTGCCCTATCAACCCTTTCAACCCCAGCTAGGCTAACAATCACAAGTAATCCCAGAAGGCATTTATAATCTTGATCATTAATGTTTGAGTTTCCATTCCAGTATCTCAGATTGCAGAAACCGTTTCCCTCAATACAGGTTTATATTGCAACTGGACCCAAAAAAACAGTGTTCCTTCCATTGCCCACCCTAAAAGATATTGCACCAAATCCCTCAAAATCTACCGGCGATCTGGGCATCATCTAGTCGATCTCTTTGGATGCAGCCATTAGTGATAGTGGATTACAATATAACTCAGCCACCATGCGTATCCTATAAAAGCTAAAACTCCATTACCGATCATCACGAACATAGAGGGCTTGCGGTTTCCACCCCATTTCTGGAAGAAAAATTATAGGGTCTGCTTTTAAACATTTGACTATAAAATGGATTGAATTAAAGTGAAAACAAATATTTTTTTAATGACAATTGTGTCATAGTTGTGTATGATTAGTCGCTCTATCATTACTCTTTCTGGAAACCACACTAGGCTTCAGACTGGCAAATCCAACTTCTTGATCAAAACTGGCTTCTGGAATAGACCTTGAAATATATAACAAATCCACTCGGATCTGTTTAAATTAGCAGACAAATTAGACAATATTAAATATTTTAACAATAAATTATAATTTTATAAGGATATTTGAAAATCAATATTAAAATTATAATTCTACAATATTAAATCTAAACAAAAGATATAATATGAGATGATACAATACCTATCCATAACAAATTTTTAGTGTACTAATTTGATCGTGAGAAAATGATTATCCTTGCTCGAGAAGGGGTGCCCCCGTATGGATGTTGGAGGGCAGATTGGCCCTATGCGTCCACCAACCTGTGGGCCTCAATGGGCACATTGGGCCCAAAAACTACTTCTAAACCATTTTTTTATTCACAATTTTGGTCCAAAATTTGTTTTCACTTCAATTTTGGCCCAAACCATATCTTTACTTCAATTGAAATTAAATGTATAAAATATAAAATTAAATGCTAACTCTAAATATAAATAAACCTAATAAAGTTGCTAACCTACTAAAAGTAGTATAAATTATTACACATTAATCTACAACTATTACAAATTAATTTAAAAATATTACAAATTGTCAAATAGGAATAACAATTGAAATACATTTTTTTTTTTTAAAGAAATAAAGGTAACAACATGTAGCAACTAGTAAGCATTTTCCAACTCTAAGTGACATCATAAGACCTGGAAATAAAAAAATTAAAAAAAAAGCAAAGAAAAATGAGGATATGAATAATATGATCACTCAAAAAGAAAAAGAATGACAATTAAGAAAAAATGACATCACATGTACAAATTACAAAAAATTAATTAACAAAGTAGTTAACAAACCAATGGTGTATCAAAGTCAAATCATGGCCAATATAGATTGAGATGGAGTCCCTTTTCTCGAAGCTATTCCTACAACAATTAAAGTTGAAATTAAGTTTGTCAAATAAGTTAAACACAATTTATTATAAATAAAACAAAATAATGAATTAAGAGTGATTACCGCTTCTAGGGTGATCAATATTCTCCTCTTTGTAGCTCTTTACAAAGTCTACCACCTCTCGAATCTGAATTAGCTTCCCTTTGATTCATTTCTGAGTGCAAATCAAGACATCCACATTGCTAGAAAACAATGAACTCCAAATGGATCTAATATGTGCCCCTGGTACTAAATGCGAACTCTGAGGCTATGGTAGAAATAAAGATGACAAAAATAGTGTGGGCCATCTCTCCAAGGATGGGATACTTGATGGCATTTACCTTCCAGCTTCCACCTAGCAAAGAGATCAAATTCCTTTACATATGGATGTAATTTTGTTGGCAAGTATCTTTCCAAGTTTGATTGCTTACTTAAATTCTTCCTAAGCTCGTGGGTATTGTCAAATTCCATACCCCACTTACACTTTTTCAACCTATCGACTTTGAGAGGAGGCGGTGTGGTGGATGATGGAACCTCTAAATTAACCTTTGTGAATGCGACGAATTCATCATACAACCTATTCAGGGTGTCCTTAACCCTTAGCCCAAGTTGATCCACCCATCCTTTTCTGCTAGTGCTTTTCAACCCATACACAATTCCATCAATTTTGTACTGTGGGTCACAAACAATAGTGATGAATAGTAAAACATTGATCCTACTCAAAATTTTCAAATATTTCTCATACTTGAACCTCAAGCTCAATACAATAATCCTTAAAGTATGATCAACATTTTCACACATTTCATCCAACTTCTTTTTAACCCGAAAAACTTGTTGACAATATCCATTGGATGTTACATATAAAGACTCATAAATAGTGCATGCCACATCAGATAAAAGCCTAAAAAGTAATACCAAAATCCAAATATTTTCCTAATCAAAATCGTTGGGTTGCCTCGATCTCTCTTCATCCTCATCAAAGAGGTGGACATATTGTATATCCTCATCACCCATGGCATTAAAGTCCTTTCTATACTACTCAGTCTTTTTTAACAACATGAAAGTTGAGTTCCATCTTGTAGGAATATCAAGACACAACATCTTCTTACATAATATACTCACAGCACTAACAAAGATCTTGAGTTTTTCAAGCCTAGTTGGTAAAGATTTCACAAACTTCACTGCATTTCATTTTGCAACCGACTCATGAACACCTTTCAAACTATTAGTCACAATATGTGCACAATATCAAACATATTGTCACAATAGGGATAGTTCCCTATGGACGGATTTTTGGAATTATTTTCTTTACATGATACAAGACTTTTATTTTATGTTAGTATCTTGCTTTCAGTTGTCATTTATTTTTGCTTATTAGTTTATTTATTTATTTACTTTATAAATGAGGCTCCTATGTTACATGTACATAATTTAATCAATCCTACTTACCAAGTCGGGAACTTACCTTCTACTTGTAAAATCTCTTATTTTACAAATATTAAAGAGTAGCATGCCAAATAGAAGGCTTAGATGACACGTGGGTGGATTAAAATTATTAGAGCAATGTAATAAGTGTCATCTATGGAACAAAACGATTTTTGTATGAACGAACAGTTTGAATTGATTTAATATTTAGAACTCAATGTATATATAAAGGGTTTTATGTCATTTTCTATTATTATTATTATTATTATTATTATTTAAGTTACCATTGTGACGTCATTAGAATCACCTCCAATATTTAAAAAAACTAGGGCATGAAAATCTCATCCTCCATTGCAAACAATAAAACAAATGGATCTCAAAATTTCAAAAAACTTGGGGTTTTAGTTCAAGATACTTACAACTATTGTTACACCTAAACTCAAACTCAAATTAATGAACTAAAAATTCAGAATAGTTTTACCTACAAGTATATAGGCCGTGTTGTAGTACTTAACAGGGTCGAATCCATAGAGATTGATTTATATGATAAGGAAAATAAACTTAAACAATGAAAGCAAATTAGTAAAAGGAATATGCAATTAATAGATGAGAAAATTATTGAGATGAAGATTTTTAAAGTAACAGAATACAACTAAAATGATAAATAAAGCGATATGGAGAACGACTAAGGTTTTAAGAATCTGTCTAATAATTTAGAGTATTATTACTGACCAATTTACTTCAATTAAACTAGAATAATGATTTTGTTTAATTAAAATATTTAGCAATTAAGGCCAAGAAAACTAATCACTAATGATTAAGCATGAATGATTGATGGTTAAAACATTCACAAATTCATTTGAATATCATAGAAATTAATTTCAAGCATCTAATATATTCGAAAATCATAATGAATCGAGATAAATATATAGATAATCAAACTATCCAATAATAAAACTATTCAATCGATCAAACTCACAATATAAACTCTAATATTGATCTGTAAACAATTTTTAAATTATTAGACTTCACATCTAACCTTAGTATTAAAATTTAGCCAACTATATTCATCACAAGAGCCATACAAATCAAAAAACATTCTCCATAAAAAAACTAAAATAAAACACACAAATCAATACTAGAAAACAACCTCCACCATAGAACAGAAGGAGGAGAGAAAAACAAAGCCCAAAAGAACTCGCAGCGTGTTCCTCTGTTTTGAAAACTGCCGAAAACCAATAACGAACCAGCCAAAAACTTAAAAAAGAGCTCCTAGCATCTCACTCCGTTCAGCCCTCGTGTCTTCACGTTCCCAGCTGCCCAGGAAGCAGCTCTCGTTCCAGCTCCTCTCATGAAAGTCAGGACGTCCCTCACGAAAAATGAAAACTCCCCCATCCCTGCGTTCCGTCTCAGCATTTTCTCTCCCCCAAAAATGCTCCTTTGTGTGTGTTTTTTTTTTCCGCCCTAGTAAAACGTCCCGCCTGTTTTTCGTTCTGTCAAGCCAAAAACTCTAGCAAGAGAAAACCAGCCCTTTTCTCTTTTTCCTCCTACGTAAAACTCCCCAGCATTTTCTTTCCAGTCTTTCGAAAGCCATACAGAAGGCTGCCCCACTTGCGCTCTTTTCCTTTCTCAGTTCGTCAGACTCTCCCAAAAACCACTGCGATGTCTTTCTTCTTTTCCTTTTCAGCTGAAGCTCTTTTTCTTCTGAAGTGCCGCATGCCCCAAAACCGAAAAGGGCTCCAAAACATCTCAATCCATTTTCGTTTCAGCCTGCTACATCTTGTCAAGACCCGAAGAAGCAAGCTCCCCTTATGTCTTCTTTTCTTTTCGCAATAGTGTAGCGTCCTCTCCAGCTGAAGTCCCTACATTTCCTGTATGTGGAAAGCCCATGCAAAACTCTCCAGAAGTATCCTCATTCAAGTTCATCGTCCAAGACCAAAAGACTCCAAGAGAAAGACTCTTTTCTCCTCACAGCTCCAACCGAAAGGACCCCCTGCACCCTCAGCTTTTTCATCTCGAAAACCTTTCTCTTGCCGCCGTGCGTGCATGACTTTTTCTCAGATATGTTTATCGCACAACAATATGTTGTGCACTGAGGAAATATTGGCTAGTTAAATTTCAAGTTATAAAGTTAAGTATAAATCATAATATTAATCAATTTAAATCACAACATAGATATATTAACAATTTTTCCATCTAAAATCAATAATAATATTGTCATGAAATAATTAAAATATATTCATTCTAAATATATAAAATGCTCAATCAACCATAAGGTGAGATGGAGAGAAAAAGGGTTTCGGCCATGGTGACGACAACAATGTGGGCCGCGGCGATGTAGACACCCACGACTGGTTGTAATGACGACGGGTGAGAGAGTAGAGAGAGAGAGAGAGAGAGAGAGAGAGAGAGGGGGGAGGGATTAAGCTTCATTAAACCCTTGTAATCAAACGACGTTTTGGGAATACCCAAATCGTTGTCGTTTCATTACAAAACTTAATATATATATATATATATATTAGGTGGGAGAATGGATGAAAATTCGAGTTAGTCAAGGATGAACGGATGAAAATTTGAGTGATTCAAGGCCTAGCTTGACATCTCGTTAAGGTGGGCATCCACCCATCTGCTTGTCTTGTACGGGTGGATAACCTTCGCCCACCCTAGGCGGGGGCTGAGCGGGCTAGGTGCGAGTTCCTGGCCACTTACTTACATTAAACTCATAGTTTTAATCATTTAATTTAGGCTAAACTCAACTTTAATAAAATATATAGAGTGTGTGGCATAGATGAGTAGGTGGCACATACATGCCACACACTCCATATGATATGTGTGTGCGTGTGTGTGTTAATTACGTGCCTAATCTCGTGTCGTATGTCCACTAAGTTCCTGGACCACTTTGTAACAATGACAACTAATTGAGACCGTAAACCCACACGTGTTCCACTGATCTGTACGTATTCTTCAAAAGCAAATTGTATCATCACCTTGATTATGGGGTTGCTAATTAAGGGAGAGAATTATCAGATTTTAAAAGTACATTAATGTAAACAAAGATGATCATAAGCAAAAATATCTTGATCCATCTCCATCCCTCAAATAAAAGATTATGAGTGCAAGCTTATAGTTGGCAATCACACTCGTAAATTGGAAAAGTAATACATAACATAATGCAAAAAAATATAATCAAGTTAAGTTAAAATGAGAGCTATGGAACCCCCAAGTTCTATAAAATTTAGCAAGAATAGTAGGAAATCACTTGTGCCGGCCAACGAAAAATAGTTACTGTAAAGGACTTAAGAACGAACAATTTAAAAATATAAAACTTTGCCATTGCTGGGGATCAAATATGGGTCACCCGCATGACAGGTAGGATTACTTACCACTATACTACAACGACTTTGAGTGAAATCAAGGTAACATTTTACTTAAAATTCTAAGTAACACTTGTTGGCCGATGAACTCATTTGCTATGAGCATGGTTTTCGGCTAGATGTTCTTGTAGGCCTTGGAAGATGGGCTATAATTGGCCCAAGAAAATTGAATAATCCCTTGCTAACTTTGATGCCTTTTATTATGGTATATTATAATATGGGTGAAAACCGAATCATTCGGTGCAGATTTTGGACAAAATTGAAACACAATTGAAACATTGGAAAGTTATAAATCTCAACCGAAACTGATTGGTGAAGGGGGAGGAAATCGTCGACATCGGTTTCGATGCAACTCTGGTCAGTTCGTTGGCATCTTCGGGGGCGACGGAGGTGGCCCTGCGTGCGATGATGCCCTGGTGCAAGACAGAGAACACCGTGGTGAGAGACAGAGAATGTTGTGATATAACACAGAGAGAGAGAGAGAGAGAGAGAGAGAGAGAGAGAGAGAGAGAGCATTTCTGACTGTTGAGGAGAAATAAGAATAGGAATGAAGAAGGAGGAAGAAGAATAAACCCTAAAGTGAAACGATGGCGCCGTTCCATTTATTTGTTTTCAAACATACAGTCCCACAACGATGCTGCTTCACTCACTTAAGTGAAACGACATCATTTAATATATGTATAATTTTTTTTTTAAATTTTTATTCTATCGGTTGGTTTAGGGGTCCGGTCCAACCTCAAACTAGGCCAGAATAGCTGGATGTCAATTTTGACAAAAAACCACTGTCGGCCAACCGGTGGTTCTACACTTGTTTTAGCTGGTTCTGAGCTCGGCCGGCAGGTCTGAGTATGTCCCAGTTGTTTTGACCGTTCTTGTACAGCCCTATATTATAATATGAGAAATATGGAAAATCTAGCAGATGTTGTTGGGTTCCTTGATCTAGTTTGGAATTCCAATACGTGATATTTCCAAAAGAAAGGTCTCGTTTGGGTTCGAAAAGTATTTCATCTCATCTAATCTCATATCGTCATTACAGATTTTTCCAAATTCTCATACAAAACATAAGAAACAATTGAACTTTTTTAAATCCTAATTCAACTTTTTTAAAGTCCAAAATAATAATAATATTAAAAAAATAATATTTTAATAATATTTTATTCAATTTTCATCTAAAACCATCTAATCTCGTATCTGAATCCAAAACAGTCTTAAAGAAAACATTCTCACACAAAAAGTTGGAAACGACTAGAGAATTATATGGATCATTAATCAAAGCCTGCATCAATATATATGTATCATTAATATTATTTATACTAGCCTATAACCCGCACAATGTGCGGGCTTTTGTGTTTTCAATTTTAATATATTATTTGTGATCAAATGAAAGCTGATGGTTCGAGATCTTTAAATATTCATACTTGTATGGTTTTTTTATCTTTAATGTCCATAAAAATTACATAAAGCCTCTTGTATAATTTAAATTTTATTTACTTACAACTCAAACAATAACAGATTCATTGTTGTAGGCATGAAGATCACTTGATCTATCAAAACAAGATTCACTGCTGATCTGTTTAATACCTACATGCATATATGTATCTAAACTCATTGAAACCCATTTTTAACATATTGTAATCTACGAACATATTGAATGCAGTGAAATACAAAAAGATTCCAAACCCATACTCAACATGATCCACCAATGTAACGGTGTGCACAGTCTGTTCAATGATCAGAATCGGTAAATTATACAAAACCAAGTTACAGTACTTATCTAATGTGGCACTCAATCAGAGATTTCCTCACAATAATTTGATATGGCAAAACCGAATGTACAACAATTAATGCTGCCTTTTGATGCTGAAACAACGTAAAAAATAGGTGAAATACGAAAAAGGATGTATTTTGATGGCTTTATAGGCTCTGCCCATTTGAAGTTCAATTAACTCAAGGGGCGCACCATTTAAAAGATGAATACCACTTTAGAATGAGATTCCACCTAACAGTATTGTTTTAAACTCATGTGGCAAACATGAATTATTATTAGAAATGGTTGCCAATTTGTGAAGAAAGCAATGAAAAAAAAAATACTGGAACAACCTTAGAAATTGCCTCACACTGTCAAATCACCTATCATCCAAACTATTTACCTAATAAAAATAAAATAAATTCAAGTAGAACAAAACTATGGAAAATTGATCATAGATATATATATATATATATATATTATATCATCAATTGAACTAAAACTTGCGCTTTAGCGTGTAGAAAGAAAGCCCAAAAAAAAAAGGGTGAGTGAAAATGCCAAAATTATTTTTGGAGAGTCCAAAAATCAGTTAAATGAATGAAAAACGGCACTTACTTGTACTTTTACGGTGTGGCCTGCCTTCGTGGGAAAAAAATATGATAGAGACGATCTATTGAAAGCGAGAAAGGTAAAGAGTGCACGAAAAATATAATAAAAATTGTCAGTATGAGAAACAGATAGAAATGGCGTTTATATGTTGTATAGTGGCAAAGATTGCATATAAATATTTATATTGTATCAAAACAACTTGCTGGTTTGAAAGGTTATTGAAGCGCTACTTGGTGTTTGTCTCTCTGATTTGCACTATTGCATCGCTTTGGTCATTTGTTTTGCTAGTTTGAAAGGTTTTTTGCTGAAAGTCTAAAACCAATTGGCACAATGCATCTTAAGCCTATTAGTGCGAGATTAATGCGACAATATTTCGTATCTTTTTTTCTTTTATTTTTTATTTTTTTTCCAATCGTTGTCCCCTTAAATTACTCCTCTGACCTTTGACATTTCTGTTGCTTTCCACAAACACCCCCAAACTTATCCAAATTTCAAGATTTTCTTCTCTAATTTTGGTGTTTTTGGAACTTTGGGAAATCCCAGAATTGGAAGCATATAAAATTAGCCAAATTGGCCTGCCATGAAAGTTACCTTGGAGAGAACTTAGATTTCCAACCGTACACTTTACTGTTTGGATTGAAAAAATTGCTAGCAGACACTCCCTTCATTCCCATTCGGAGAAGTAACCAAGATAGAACGAAAGATGTTTGAAATGAGAGAAGTGTCTTGCTTTCCACAGATCTTGTGTTTTTGAATGTGTTTCTTTCTCTAGTGGATGCCATTCACTACAAGAAATTTTACTTTTAGGGACGAAATTTCTTAGGGACGAAATTAATTTCGTCCCTAAAAGTACTTTTTTGAGACGGAACATGGAAAACCTTATAAATCCGTTCGAACTAAAATATAGTAGTTCGAACTGGAGATTCTGAGACGAATTAGGTCGTCTCCAAAAATTTATACCGTTCAAACTAATAAAATTTAATTCGAACAAAAAATTAATTAATTCGAATGAAATATTATTTGTTCGAATTAGTATTAACGCGTTCGAACGATAATGTTTAATTGAAAAGATATATTGTTAAAATTGTAAGAATACATATTTTTTCTATTAATTATTTATCACTTCCAAAGTGAATAAAAATTTCTATATATTATATATTATGATTTACAATGAATTAAAATATTTACAAATTCATAAATTATTTTTATGTAATTAATTTAAAAGTATTTTAGTTAACTAAATATTAAAAATGAAGATAGTGTCATTTTTTCAATTATCGTGAACATTAAGTATAATGAGAAGAAAATATAATTAACAATAAAGAGGCTAGCAAACACTAAAAATAAAAATCATACTGCATTAATTACATCCCAAAATGAGTTAGACGTTATATACAACATAAAAAAAGTAAAATAATAACTAACAATATTTATTTATTAAATAAATCAAAATCCTCCTGTAAAGTTTGCATGCGTCCTTCTAGGTCCTTAAGCTTCTCCATCATGGGGTGAATGAAGTCCCTCAATAAAATGTCGCGGTGCTCCGCCAATATAGCCCGTACCTCATCTGGAGTAGCCCCAGCAGGATGTCTCTCAATAGGGGCAGCAGCAGTAGAAGCTGGATCAATAGGAGGAGGCTGATCCTGTTGCACTGCACGAGTCTTCGGCAAGTGACCCTTGCTCTTGCTGAATGTGATCTTGTTAACAGGCCCCATCTGTGGCGACCTCCGCTCAGTCAGAGTCACTGTAACCCCTGAACGGAGTAGGAGGTTAGATATCAACAATGCAAATGGTAGACTACCTCCACCCGAATAGCGTGACTCTGTGCGAATGCGGAGGAAGAAATATAATGCCAGATCAATCGGCTCCCCCTGTGCTAACCGTAACAAAAATCTGGCCCGCTCGATCCCGAAATCAGTCTTGTGTTTCTTCGGATCAATGTTATAGCCGACAATCAAATTAAGCATTCTGAAAAATGCTGTACAGTCGGCCTGTCGAATCACTTTACCGCCATCATATGGAGGAGCCTCAGGGTCTCGCACTAGGTCACGAACCTGATCGTCTGTGAGACCATCATCAGGTACCTCATCGCCGCTCTCACTATCATCTGTGCCAGCATCCAGCTCTGCGGTCTGTACATCTGGCGCTGGCGATGAGGATGCGACTGTTGTGTCCTCTCCAGATGGTGCAGTCGCTGCTCTCGCTGCTGCTGCTGCAGGATATGCACCCGGCTCTCGCCGCAAATCTAGAAACTCAGCAATAACGCGGGGAGAGAATATAATACTCACTCCCCGGACCACTAAGTTATAGCACAGAGCATCACCAGGCTGCTCACCCATGGCACGGTAAAACTCACCGACCATCTCAGGATATGCTGTGCCTCTCTGTTGACAGATCGTGGTCCATCCACGATCGGTGATGATGTCCTGTATGCTCCGTCCCTCCCAAGTGAGGTCACGGAAGTCACCCAGAATGATCTCCCGCTCAACTAATATAGGCCTCACGGCCGGCTGAGAAGGAGCGGTAGCTGCGGAGCTACTTTCGACTGTCTGGGGTCGGGAACGTTTCCTTCCGCTGCTGCTTGCCATTAGTATGCTGTTGATGTATAAAATATATATGTGATGTAATTAAAGTGAATTAGAAGATGCATGATGTTCTCATAGCATGTTTGACAACTGCTTATTCGAATGGCCTTTAATTCCATTCGAATTAAAGGCCATTCATTCGAATAAAATTTAACTCCATTCGAATGAGCCTAACTTCCATTCGAATAAAATTTTTTCCCATTCGAATAAACCTAAATTTAATTCGAATGCGATGACTTTTATTCGAATAAAATTTATGCTCATTCGAACGGGACTGAGCCAAACAGACATGGCTGAGTCGACTCAGTCCCGAACCGTCACAATTGTTTTTCTTCAATATTTCTTCATTTTAATCGGTAGAAATGATTTAGGAGTAAATCCTTATCATTTCTACCGATTAATACCAAGTCATTTGATGCCAAAACAACAAAATGGGGCCGGATTCATTCAAAATCCGAACCCCCCAAATATTACCGAAAAAAGCATAAAAATAACACGCATTTAAGCCTAACCTCTTGTTCTGGGCGATCTGAGGACAACGGCGGAGTTGGTGGCGGCGTTGAGGCGGCTAACGGCGGAGGTGTGAGCGAAAGTTCGAATGAGAGGAGGCACGAAATGTCGGAGAAGAAGCTGTCGCGCGGCATAAATAACGTAAATTCGTTCGAACGGAAGAATAATTAATTCGAACTAAAAGGGTATTAGTTCGAATTGAAAGGGTATACGTTCGAATGAAATATATAATACTTTAAAAAAAAATATATATATATATTTAGAAGAGGTAAAACAAAACGTTTTATATTAGTAATACTAGTATATAATACTACTATATATACTAATAACAAATTTCGAACTAGTATATATAATATATATTAGATAACTATATGTATATAGTATTGAGTTTTGATCTAATTACTTATATATATTGTGACTAACTAGTATATATATATGTAATAGTATATATATTATGCATTATATGAGTATAAAATAGTATTGTGTAAAGCATTGCATTATAAAGTAAATATTTTTTGTATATAGTAAAACATTGCATTAAATATAAGTATAAAATACATATTTCTAATATATTTAGTTTATATATTAGTAATAAACAAAGTACTTAGACTATATTATAAAGTATTACAGTATTATTAGTTTTCATATTTTTATACTATCTATAATTTAATATCACTTACTATTATACTATTATATTACTTAGTATAGTACTTATAGTGATACTAACTATAAGTATAACATTATGTTTGATTGTAAATAAAATAATATACTATGTTAAATACTTAATATTATAGATTGATAAGAAACTTAGTATTATGCGTTTAGTGACACTTAGTATTATATAGTGTATATAATTTTTACATATACATAATAATATATAATATTATACTTATATATTTCTATAATTATCTGTTCGAACTAAAATAAAACAGTTCGAATAAATATATTTCATGTTCGAACGAATTTTTTTGTTCGGTGGGAAAATTCGCGCCAACATTTCAGAATATACTGGAGAATATTCCTTTTTTTTTGTTCGAACGCGAAAAATATTAATTCGAACGGGAAAAATTTTGTGGGAAAAATTCGCGGTTTGAGGATTTTCGCGTTCGAACTTATAAAAATTAGTTCGAACTAAAATGCACATATTATTAATCCGATCCTTTCACTTCATTTTCACTCGGATTGTATTGTGAGAAAGGGAGAGAGAGCGTGGCAGAGGCTCTGAGAGAGTGTTGTGGAGAGTGAGAGCTTGAAAGCATTGAGAGAGAAGAGATTCTTGAGAGAGAAAGAAGAAGAGAAGAGGTAATATGTTATTTTTGTTATTTTTCATTCCGATTTTCGTTTACAAGTTTTTTGTTGGGATAGAACAGCATGGCTGAATGTGTTTTATTTGTATATAGGTATTGTGGATTGTTGTTTTCTTGAGAGAGAAAGAAGAGGGAGAAGAGGTGTGTTTTCTTAGTTTTCTAAATTGTTTATTAATCATATTTAGGGATAATCATATAGTTTTCAATGTGTTGTATTGAAATATGGCATCATGAATGTAAAAATTGTGTTTTGTGGTTCAGTTTGTTGCTCTGTTTCGTGACTGGTTTCTGGCTTGATTTCATTCGAACGCTCTGAACACCGTTCGAATGGACTTTTCTTAGTTCGAAGATAATATAACGCGTTCAGATTTTGTTCGAATTAAAAAGTTTTTGTTCGAACAATATATTTTAAATATTGTTGCTGATAGTTATGATAATGTAATTATAATGTATAATTGTAAATATTGAAGTCCTGTATTTATATGCATAATCAACTCAAGTATTTAAGAAGACATTATCAAATAGCTTAATACTTAAAATATAATAATAAGATATATCATTATGGTATTATAATTAAATATTTGAAAACAACTTAAGTATTCAAGTATTAAAATACTTATAATTAAAAACTTGGCATGTAGTATTTTAGTGTAATACTTAAAATATAAGTATAAGATATTTAATTAGAGTAATGTATAATTAAATGGATAACCATATTTAAGTACTCAAGTATTAAGATGATTAAATACATAATATTTGTATAATTAATTATAGATAAGTACTCTAATTAAATAGCTTAATACTTAGGATATAATAATAAGATATTTATTTAAAAAATTGTAATTAAATATTTAAAAATATTTAAGAACTCAAGTATTAAATAGATTAATACATACTATTTAATTCATTATATCTAAATACTCTAATTAAATAGCTTAATACTTAGGATATAATAATAAGATATTTATTTAAAAAATTGTAATTAAATATTTAAAAATATTTAAGAACTCAAGTATTAAATAGATTAATACATACTATTTAATTCATTATATCTAAATACTCTAATTAAATAGCTTAATACTTAGGATATAATAATAAGATATTTATTTAAAAAATTGTAATTAAATATTTACAAATATTTAAGAACTCAAGTATTAAATAGATTAATACATACTATTTAATTCATTATATCTAAATACTCTAATTAAATAGCTTAATACTTAGGATATAATAATAAGATATTTATTTAAAAAATTGTAATTAAATATTTAAAAATATTTAAGAACTCAAGTATTAAATAGATTAATACATACTATTTAATTCATTATATCTAAATACTCTAATTAAATAGCTTAATACTTAGGATATAATAATAAGATATTTATTTAAAAAATTGTAATTAAATATTTAAAAATATTTAAGAACTCAAGTATTAAATAGATTAATACATACTATTTAATTCATTATATCTAAATACTCTAATTAAATAGCTTAATACTTAGGATATAATAATAAGATATTTATTTAAAAAATTGTAATTAAATATTTAAAAATATTTAAGAACTCAAGTATTAAATAGATTAATACATACTATTTAATTCATTATATATAAGTACTCTAATTAAATAGCTTAATACTTAGGATATAATAATAAGATATTTATTTAAAAAATTGTAATTAAATATTTAAAAATATTTAAGAACTCAAGTATTAAATAGATTAATACATACTATTTAATTCATTATATCTAAATACTCTAATTAAATAGCTTAATACTTAGGATATAATAATAAGATATTTATTTAAAAAATTGTAATTAAATATTTAAAAATATTTAAGAACTCAAGTATTAAATAGATTAATACATACTATTTAATTCATTATATCTAAATACTCTAATTAAATAGCTTAATACTTAGGATATAATAATAAGATATTTATTTTAAAAATTGTAATTAAATATTTAAAAATATTTAAGAACTCAAGTATTAAATAGATTAATACATACTATTTAATTCATTATATCTAAATACTCTAATTAAATAGCTTAATACTTAGGATATAATAATAAGATATTTATTTAAAAAACTCATGTTTAAATATTTAAAAATATTTAAGAACTCAAGTCTTAAGATATTTCAAGATCTTTAAGGGCCCATCATGTATACTTGTAATGTAATCTTCTCATGTATTTGTGATGTATGCTTCTTATGTTTACTACTGAGCGCTTGAATTTTGTAGTTATTTTACATGCAATTAAACCTTAGACCCGTTCGAGAGTTGTGGCCAAATATTCTCTTAAAGAATGTTTGGGTATAACTCTTGAATTGTCCAAAGTGGACAGTTTGGGATTCTATCATCTATATGGCATATATATTTAGTTAAAACTCATGTGTTAGTCAATTTAAATTTTGGTTTAGCATTTTCCTACATTCTTCGAGTATGTAGTTCATAAGTTTTTCGGCCCATGAATAGGGTCGACGACTTATCGTGACTAGCATACTTGGAGAATTGTAGGGAAATGCTGCCGAAATTTTTACTAACATACGAGTTTTAGACTGAGTACATATGCGATATAGATGATAGTCTCTCGAATGGGATAGGACCAACTACCTTAAAAGTACAGGGAAAACAAACACGTGATATCTCAACATATTATAGAATTAGTGTTTATTGAATTTTGTTCGGTTTCTTTTATAGATGGATAAGAGTTGGATGTTGTTGGGAGATAGACTTGGTCGAGACTATAAGCAATATGCACAAGGGGTGAAGTCTTTCTTAGAATTTGCTTGTGGGAGTGTTGATAGTCGAGGATTTATAAGATGCCCATGCAAGAAGTGCAAAAACCTTAGTTCATATAATATGATGGCTGTGGAAGATCATTTATTCGTAAATGGAATTGATTCTAAATATTCACATTGGGTTTTACATGGAGAACCATTTCCCCAAGGAGTTAGATTTGGCAGTCATCTCAACCAGATGGATGAATGTAACGAGATCGACACGGATGACATAAATGTTGATGTTTCTGATGATAGTTATGATAATGGAGAAGATATGACTGAAATGTTAGGGGATCTTGGCGCAGGCATATTTGGTGCTAGGGTTGGAGAGGGAACATCTACCCAGTCATTTGAGGGAAATGAAGACTTTAAGGCATTGTGGGAGGATGCACAACATCCATTGTACGAAGGGTGCACCCGTCATAGCAAGTTGTCCTTCACTGTCAGGTTGCTACATATTAAATCTATTTGTCGTATTTCTGCAAAGGCTATCGATATGCTGCTTGAATTATTTAAAGAGGCTCTGCCAGAGGATAACGTAGTACCTCGAAATTTTTATGAAGCGAAGAAATTGAAGCGAGGGTTAGGATTTGATTATAATATCATCCATGCATGTAAGAATGATTGTGTTCTCTTCTGGAAGCAATATGCAGAATGTGAATCATGTCCGGTGTGTCATGAGTCAAGATGGACATCAGATAAGCGTAATGTACCCCATAAAGTGCTAAGACATTTTCCGCTTATTCCTCGACTTCAAAGATTATTTACTTCCCGGATGACTGCGAAAGATATGACTTGGCATCACACACAAAGAGTTCAAAATGATCAATTCCTCACTCATCCTGCTGATTCCTTACAATGGAAGAAATTTGATGACCAGTATCCATGGTTTGCCGAAGAACCTCGCAATGTACGTCTTGGTTTAGCAACTGATGGATTTAATCCATTTGGCAACATGAGCACTTCTCATAGCACCTGGCCTGTCATAGTAATGCCTTATAATTTGCCACCATGGAAGTGTATGAAGGATCCTTATTTTATGATGACTCTATTGATCCCAGGGCCAAGGTCACCAGGAAATGAAATAGACGTATATTTGCAACCAATGATGGCAGAGTTGAAAGAGTTGTGGGAACAGGGTGTCACTACATATGATGTGGCCGCTGAGCGTGAATTCAAGATGCATGCTGCAGTACTTTGGACAATAAATGATTTTCCAGCATACGGGAACTTGTCTGGGTGGAGCACAAAGGGAAAAATGGCTTGTCCTGTTTGTAACAAAGATACACAGTCTCAGTGGTTAACGAATGGCCGGAAATTATGTTTCATGGGACATCGTCGATATCTACCTCATGATCATAGATGGCGTTCAAATAGAGTAATGTTTGATGGAAGGGTTGAGCATAGGTCATCACCGCCAGAGTATTCTGGTAGTGATATTCTCACTCAATTGACAGATGTTCCAGAAAACAGATTTGGAAAGAATGCAAGATGCCGAAAGAGGAAAAGACAAGCAGTGGAATTGAATTGGACCAAAAAAAGTATTTTCTTTGATTTGCCATACTGGTCTACATTAACACTGCGTCACAATCTAGACGTAATGCACATTGAAAAAAATATATGTGAGAATATTTTGGGTACCCTAATGTCAATACAAGGGAAAACAAAAGATACAGTCAACTCTCGTAAAGATTTGAAAGAGTTGGGAATCAGATCGGAGTTGCATTTGCAAGATACTGGGTTATCAGCTTATATGCCCCTTGGATGGTATACACTTTCAAGTGATGAGAGAAAGAAATTCTGTGATTGGTTCATGACAATCAAATTACCCGATGGTTATGCTTCGAACATGTCAAGATGTGTCCGACCTCATGATTGGAAGATAACTGGTCTAAAAAGTCACGACTGCCATATATTTTTACAGCGATTGTTGCCAGTTGGTGTGCGCGGAAAGCTTACTCCAGATGTTCGTACAGCTATTACAGAATTAGGGCGATTTTTCAGAAATATTTGCAGTAGAACGTTGAAAGTTGATGCCTTATTAAAAATGGAAGCTGACATTGCATTGATATTGTGTAAATTGGAGAGTTTGTACCCGCCTTCATTCTTTGATGTAATGGTTCATTTGGCTGTGCATTTGCCTCGTGAGGCTTTAGTTGCTGGCCCCGTTCAGTATAGATGGATGTATCCTATTGAACGGTTTTTGGGAAAACTTAAGCGATCTGTGGGAAATAAGGCTCGTCCGGAAGGATCGATCGCAGAGTCATATATTCATAATGAGTGGCATACATTTTGTTCAATGTATTTTCGTGGGGTTGATACTAGATTTACGAGACCAGATCGAAATTATGAAGGTGGACAAATGGGAGTTTCCTCAACATTTACCGTGTTCTCCCAGAAAGTACGTCCTATAGGTGCACAAGGGGGCTATGACCTATGTGGGCGAGAGTTTGAAAGAGCTCGATGGTATGTTTTAAATAATTGTGAAGAGATTGAACAATATTTGAGGTTAGTGATGATCATCTAATTTGGCAGTAGTATTATGTGCATTTCTAATACTTTAGTATGTATGGATACAAATTAATAACTTACATTAACATACGCAGCGAACATATACAACTACTTCGCACGAATGGTGTGACTGATGTAGAAAAGGCGCACGAAGAAGAATTTGCCTCATGGTTTGAACATACGGTATTATTCGGGAAGAAATTATGCAGCCTTATTTTAAATATGATTATAATTTTAAATTTCATCCGTATTTTATTTATGTAGGTTGCATCGAAATATAATGACCATTCATGTGATATCTCACCAGAAGTATATGCTTTGGCATGTGGTCCGTCTAAGCGGGCTATCCAATATTCAGGATGTTTGGTGCGTGGATATAGATTTCACATAGCAGACAGAGAACGATATAGGAAAACCCAAAATTGTGGGGTTGTTGTCGAAGGAAGTCATGGGGATGATAATATCGATTTTTACGGAATTGTGGAAGATATCATAGCATTAAAGTATGTGGGGGGATATATGGTCTGGTTATTTAAATGTACTTGGTGGGATGTCTCAAATCCTAGGTTGGGAGTGCGTAAGGATGAATATTTTGTAAGTGTCAATACATCTCGCAAATGGTATGAGGACGATCCATTCGTTCTCGCATGCCAAGCAAATCAAGTTTTTTATTTAGATGATCCGGAGTTCGGAAATCCATGGAGAATAGTCGAGAAGTTTGCGCCCAGAAATGTATATGATTATATTCCAGAGGCAGACAAACCACATGAAGAAGTTGATAGTCCAGACCATGAAGAAGCATATCAAGAAAATGAATCAGGCATCAATCTATTTGTTGATCTAAGCCATTATGACATGGTCCCATTGCGCAGAGAAGATGTTCAACCCGAAGTAGTTGAAGGTGACATGTCGGAAGAACATGAATCAACTGAAGTGTCAACTGAGGATGAGAGCGATTGGTCCAGCAATACTGATACCGAATGATTTTCAAACAGATATTTGTGTAGGTATAATTCTTATAAAAATATGAAATGTATCTTCTTCGAATAATAATTTATTATAATTTCAAACAGATATGCCTCCTAAACGCAAAAGAACACGTGAGCCATCCCCACCACTTACTGAATCTCCGTGTGCTTCACCTACCAACAATGGTGGGCCACTGTCACCAGAACCAGAACAAGGTATTTAATCACTGTATATCTTTCAAATAAAATTAATTTAATTAAAATATATGCTTTAATTTTGTATATATAGTTGTTGTAAACCAGCGCCGAGTTAGAGGCATTACGAGGGGTGTCTGCATAGAAAAAGTAAGGAAAGTGGGTAAAATTAAAGTTGATATATCTGATGATCACACCGGTGGCTCTGGGGATTCGGCAGCTTGGCTTGCTTCTTATGTTGGTACACTTACTCGCACGTATGCACCGATGGCTACATCCTCCTGGGCTAAAGTTCCCCAAGATGTGAAAGACCACATCAAAAATCGTTGTCTGGTAATAAGTTACTTTGTATAACATTTTTATTTAAATGAGATTGTTTGAAATTATACTAATTGTTTATAATTATTTGAAGGACGAGTTTGAACTAAATTTTGGTCGGCGAGAGGATCGACAAACGATTGAGGAACTGATGTCGAATGCATTCCGGAGGTACAAAGGTCGATGCCATGCACACTATCAGAAATTCAGTACTCCGATAGAGGCGCGTCAAAATCCATTCCAAGCAATGCCACCAAACGAATGGGAGAAAGTATGTGATCTATTTGAAGATTCTGCTTATCAGGTAATTTCGCTACTATCTTTTTTTTTTAATAATTTATAATTATAGATGTATAAAATGTAAAAATTATAATACTTTTTTTTAGAAACGAAGTACAGTGAATAAAGCAAATAGATCAAATTTAACGATACACCATCACGCGGGTTCTCGATCTTTTCATCGCTTGTCAAAAAAAATGGTTAGTTCTTATTGTCTCCATTAAATATTTAATATATACACTTTTTTCGTATAAATTATGATATTAATTTTCATTTTGCAGCAAGAAGAAAATCCTGCTGATTATGATCTGACCCAATTGTATGCTAAAGCACATAAAAATCGTGATGGTGATTGGAGCAATCCTGAGGCAAAGGCAAATTATGTAAGTTTAAGTTTATTTAATTTCATTGTCTAAATATATTTTTGCTACATATACTAATTTTAATGTTTTCTTTTTCCAGGACAAGATGATATCTCTTAGAGACACTGCTGCGGATCCATCTGATGAATCATCTGTCAACGATGCTCAAATCTTTTCTCAAGTTCTTGGATCACGTTCTGGATATTTGAGGGGCTTAGGACGTTGCGTGAAGCCATCCTCAACATCTTCATCCTCTTCTAAAGCCAGATCGAATGACGACAATACTAAAAAATTAGAGGAAGCTGCACTTGAGATAGAACGATTGAGATCGAAAGAAAAAGAGTTGCTGACCCGATTAGATCAAGCAGCAGAATTAGAAGCAAGATTAGAAGAGAGGCTACAATTAAATAACCAAAAAATGTTTGAACAATTTCAATTAATGATGTCCCAAAACCCTATGCCACCACAACCACCACCATCATAATTCATTTGACTTTTTAAATTGCCTTTAATATTTATGATGTTTGTAAACATTTGAACAATTGATATATATAGATTACAATTTGATGTATACAGATTACAATGTGTATTAGTATCAATTTCATTTTGTTTGATCAATGCCGTTCGAATGCTAAATTACCATTTATGCATACATTCGAACAAAAACATATCCATTCGAACAAAAATATATTCATTCGAACAAAAATATACCCATTCGAACTTACATGGAAATACAATCCTTTCGTTCGTTCGAACAATTAAATACTCATTCGAATAAATTCTTTTCTAAAAATTCGTTCGAACAAAAGATTTTCGGTCGATAGATTGTTAGTTTGAACAGTTAATATTTTTCTTCGAACTAACGTCAATTACCAACTTTTTGTTCGAACAAAATTTTTTTTCTTCCAACGAGTTTCTGAGACGACATTTTTTTGTCTCAGAAAAAATTTCTCGTTCGAACGGTTTCGACCGGTTCCGCCCAATTTCGTCCCTAAAAATACTTTTCAGAGACGAAAATCAATTTTCATCTCCGAATACTTTCTGAGACAGCCTTTTTGAGACAAAATAGAGACGAAAATTTTTCATCTCCAAAAATTTTTTGGGACGAAATTTTCATTTTTTGAGACAAAATGTTTTGTCTCAAAAAATCCAATATGTTGTAGTGATTATTGCTATTCTTGTATCTTATCAAGTTTCTTATATTTTTATATATTTACTTATTTGGGTTCTTATGTTTATGAATTTGACTGCTTTGTGTGTTCGTTGTTGTTGTCTCTCTAATTTTCACCATTGCACTACTTGGCAATTTGTTTTGTTTTGAAGCGTGTTGATAAACTTTGCATGTAAATATTGTATTGGATCAAAGCGGTTTGATTCTCGAAAGGTTTGTTGCTGAAAGCTTAACACCGACCGGCATAAGCTATGTTAAGCCTATTAATGCAGGATGAATGCCAAGTCAACCAGTCCAAACTTGGATTTTATATAATTAAATAAATTAGTAGTTGTAACTAAATATACCTACAGATAACCAATTAAATGGATCATGATTATGATAAAGAATATTCTAAATAAATATATGCTTTTAAATAATGATCTTTCATGCATGCTAGTTGCAACTCTAGGTTGATCTATCATGTACGATTTCTGGTTGCCACGCATCATCGATCTCTGGTTAGTATGCATGACCATTTTTGATCATGATGCATCCAGTTTCATTTTGCAGACAACATCAATAAAAATTGGAGAATGGAAAGATACATAACCCCCCAGGATATAACAAATCATTATGGAATTAATCGATCAATTGATGAAATATTCTCAGTATCTGAAAAGGTGGAAGTTCATGCAGATTAAGTAGATGGAGCCTTATTTCACATGCGGACTAAGCTTCTTCTGGCTCAATTATTATATCCATATTAAATGTTTCAAGATATACCTTAAATATTAACACCACTCAATTTCATATATATTTCTGTTCAAAAACTTAAAAAAGGTAATTGAACATTATCAGGGTCTGGGAATTGGCTATCAATATTGACAGCAACCTTTAGGAGGACTTTGATATTTGGATTTTCACTTCTGGCCATAGTTTAACAAGCAATAAAGGAAATAGGAAAAAGGTTCCGGTGGTCAGTTGTGACTAAATGGCTACAAGTGGGGTTTCTATGAACCGCTCCTCAGATGCCTCTCAATGGACGAAGCCCAGTATGTGCTACTGGAGATCTTCAAAGGAATATGTACATGTGGAAGCCACTCAGGTGGAAGGGCGTTGGCTGCGAGGGTAACTCGGGCTGGGTATTGCTGGCCCCACTCCTTCAGGGATATAGAGGACTTCACCAGGAAGTGCCTAAAATGCTAAAAGCATGTGCCTGTCCCGTGTTGCCCACCATAAGAGCTAACTTCGTTCTCCTCCCCATGGCCTTTCGCACAATGGGGGCTGGAATTGGTAGGCCCATTCCCAACAGCCAGAGGAGGGGTGAAATTCATGGTCGTGGTAGTTGACTACTTCACGAAGTGGGTCAAGGCAGAGGCCTTGGTAACCATTACCGCTCTGGCCATCACAAAGTCCCTGTGGAATTCAATAGTCTACCTATTTAGCATTCCCCCGAACTTTATATCAGACAATGGAAGGTAGTTTGACTGCTCACATTATCAGGAATGGTGCGCAGAACTTAGAATCAAGGTGAAATATTCATCGCCAGGACACCCACAAGTTAATGGCCAGGCCGAGGCAACCAACAAAACTCTGCAATCTGCCCTTAAGAAAAAGCTAGGAGCTCACAAAGGGGGATGGGCTGAAGAAATCCCAGGCGTGTTGTGGGCATACCAAACAACTGTTAGGACCCCAATCGTGCAGATGCCCTTCACCCTCACTTATGGGAATGAGGCAATGATTCCCGTGGAGGTAGGGATGCCCACATTCCGGGTCCAGCGATTCAACCCCAGGTGCCAATGACAAGAGAATAGCTGAGAGTCTGGATCTTCTAGAGGAAACGAGGGAGGAAGCAACAGTGTAGACATCAAATAACAAATTGAAAGCAGTGCAATACTTCAATAAGCTGGTCAGGCCACGCTTCTTCAAAGTAGGCAACCTTGTGCTGAGGCAGACTGGGTTACTACCTAGGAAGAAGGGAAGTTGGGGCCGCCATGGGAAGGCCTATATATAGTGACCGCGAACAATCGACCGGGCACCAACCGCCTGAAAGACATTCGGGCTCCCCTACCCATGGAACGCTGAGCACCTGAAGAAATACATCGCTTAGGAATGGAGAACGTCACACGTGAGTGAAACACCTTGTATTTGTAAAATTCTCCAGTAAATGAAAATGTATGGATGTTTGCCTCAAACTCGCTATCCTCAAAATTGGAAAATTTGAGTCCTTATACTCGCTACGGGTTAAGGCCAAGACCTTAGATTCGCCGATCACTCACTTAAACTGAGTCTTTAAACTCTCCACAAGGTCAAGGCCGAGCCCAGAGCATCCCAATCCTTTGCCGAGCTTGGTGACCAAGAAATTTCATGTCCCTAGACTTGCTAAGGGTTAAGGCCAAGTCTCTAGACTTGCCACACGATCAAAGTTGGGTCCAGAGCATCCCATGCCATTGTCGAGCCTTGTGACCAAGAAATTTTGAGTCCCTAGACTCGCTCCAGATTAAGGCCAAGTCCCAACACTAGCTGATCACCAGCTCAACAAAGTTGAGTCTCTAGCCTTGCCCCGGGGTCAAGTTGGGCTAGTGCTACCCGAGCCCATGCCAAAACCCCTTGACCAAGGCAATTATAGTCCCTAGGCTCACTGTAGAGTAAGGCCAAGTCTTTAGACTTGCCGATCACCCGCTCAACCAAGCCAAGTTCCTAGACTAACTGCGGGGTCAAGGTCGGGCCCAAAGCATCTCGAGCCCTTGCCGAGCCTCTTGACTAAGAAATTTCGAGTCCCTAAACTCAATGCGGGTTAAGGTCAAGTCCCTAGACTTTCCAATCATCCACTCAACCAAGTCGAGTCCTTAGACTCACTGTAGGGTCAAGGCTAGGCCTAGAGCATCCTGAGCTGTAGCCAAGCCTCGTGACCAAGAGAATTTGAATCCCTGGACTCACTATGAATTAAGAACAAATCTCTAGACTCGCCAATCACCTGCTTAACAAAGTCTAGTCCCCAGACTCGTTGTGGGGTCAAGGCTGGGCCCAGAGCATCTTTAGCCCTTGCTGAGCCTCGTGACCATGAGAATTCGAGTCCCTAAAATCGCTGATCACCTGCTTAACAAAGCCGAGTCTCTAGACTAGTTAAAGCCGGACAAGAGCCAGCGCCCTTGCCAAAACCTCACGACTAAGACAATCCAAGTCCATAGACTTGCCACGAAGCCTGGCCCGGCCCTAGAGCCACACAAACGAAAGGAAAGCATATAATGAACAAGAGTAAGAGAAATGCATAAGTAAACAAAAAAAAATCCCTTCATATATATATATATATATACCACTGTTACAAATACAAAGCAAATGAAATTTTTGTGGAAATACAATCTCGATCCATTAAGGAGGAGGAGCATCCCAAGAGAATAGAGGGTACCCTAGCTTCTCGAAGTTCTTGACATTGGCATGTTCTTGGGGGTCTGGAGGGAGGGAAGGGAGGTCAGGGTCAGGGTATGTAGATCTGACCCGGGGTGCTCCCCCAGATACTGGTGTAGCTGTTCGAGACCTTCCCTGTAACCGTACACCCAAGTCGTGTCCCAGATGGCTCGAGTTCCCACAATTTGGGATCTGATCTCCGCATAGTATTTGGCAATGTTTTCTCAACGAGACCTCATAACTGAGATATCAATATCCCGAGCTATGATGGTATTGTTCCTCTCAACCACCTCCTTTACAAGGGAGTTAGCTCGGTCCATGGCCTGCTGCAGTTGTGTCTTCCGACGTTGCACCTCTAAGTTGAGCTCAAAGTGCCTGAATAGTAGCTTTGAGTGTTGCCTAACAACAAAGGCCCACTCCCCTTGAAGCTCCTAAAACCTCTTTCAGGTCGACTCTAGCTTTGCCTTCCTCTTGATCAAATCTCTTGCAGCCTTTGCACGGGCGTCCTGGAGGCTTTTGCTCTCTAACTTCCATTGGGCTAGTTTCTCCTCGGCCTTAGCTTGCAACCGCTTCACCACCTTATTCTTCTTGTGCCTTTGGGCGTCCTCCGCTAGGAGCTTGTTGCACTTCTTCATGTCTTCAATCTCCTTAATCAGCCCGTTGCGCTCCATGGAAGGGTTTTAATTTGCTGGGCCGCCTAGCAAAGTTTGAAGTGGCCAAAACGTGCCAGCGACCCGAGTGACCGGTTAGCCTACTCGAGCTCCCCCTACACCTCGCCAATCATCCCTACCAGCCACTTAGTAACCTGCAATGCAAGGAACCGTCCAAACTCAGAAGCAAAGAAAGAAAGGGGCTCAAGGAACGAGTGAAGTGTAGGAAACATACCTGGGAAAAGAAGGGCCACAGTTTTTGGGCCACCTGCTCAGTTGCTTTAGCTCGGGCCTTGTTAAGAGCCGAGTGAGGGGCCTGGCTCATTCTGGCCCTAGCATGAGAAAAGGGACTAGCTCTTCCTAATTGCCACAAAGCACTTGGCGCATTCTTCCTAATTTCCTCCTACTTGGGAATCCGTTCCTCTTGCTCAGGAACCTGCCCCTCTTGCTCGAGAGAACCCTCACTAGCTACATAGTGTGCCTCACCCTTAATTGAACTTGGGCTGCTCGTCAAGGAAGTTTATTGAGATGACCCCACTGGGGAGGCAAAATAGGAGTTCACGTTAGGTTCTTAAGAAGAGTGCGAAGAGGATGATCGAGCTGATTCATCGTCATTACTTAGCTCCACGATAGAGTTGGGGCTGTGGTGGCCTTCCTCTAGACCCTCGGACCTCGAGTCAGTAGAAGAGGAAGGGGGAGGCCCCGTTCCTACACTTGTAGAAGTAGTTCAAGCAACTTCTCCTTCACCCCTGGCCTTGGTAGTAGTTGGGAGAGCATCGAGGGTGGCCTCCTGCTTTTCTTCCTGGCCCTAGAGGTAGTATGTGGAGCCTCGAGGGCCGCCTCCTCCTTAAGCATGTCCTAAAAAGACACAAACAACTCCACCACCTCAACCCCGTGAGGGGCGGGATGAGTGAAGGAACTGAAGAAAGTGGCTTGGAGATCACTGGTGTCATCTTCCTCCTCGAGCGAGAACACCGGGTCGACGAACGGAGTGGACGAGCAAGAACGCCTAGGCGTGGTGTGCGACATGCTCGAAAAATATGTGCTCCCCTGGTGTAAGAGATTGGGATCTTTGGGCATATAGACTTTTGGTGCCCTGGTCCCTGAGCCCCCTGGTCTTGGGACCCCCTAACATGGCCCCTAGATTCCTCGGCTAGGCTCTGGGGCCTTCAATCCTGGCCTCTCAATTCCCTATAGGAAGAGGAGGGACTAGGTCCTTTAGCTCGGCTCTAAGGAGCTTCTCCCCTATTGCGGGATCCCTCGGCCTCAACACTGGAAGCCCCATGGCTGGGTCATAACGAAACTTTGGCCGATTCCCTTTGCTGCTGGAAAAGTCGGAGGCATGGTTTTGGCCACGGGGTGACAGAATTTCACCCAGGAAGTCCTGATTGATCACGTAGGAGCGATCAATCATAGACAAGTAGCTCCGTCCGTATGTTGATGTCAAAGAGGGCTAAGTCGGTATGCAACTCGGCCTTGTGGCCCGACGCCCTAGCTATTTGTATCTAGCCTAGACTCCTCCCTCCAGTTCAGCCCGATGCATAGGCTCTAGGAGGAAGGGAGAAATGCCCATATTGCCCGAAAGGGATACTCCTAGTGGACCTCCTCTCCTTAGAGATACTCCCATCTCAAGCCCATCACGAAAAAATACTTTCAGGCCTAATCTTTGATGCTCGAGTGACGCTGCTTGAGTGTTGCTATCTTACAATTGGGGGTGCGTGCTTGGAAGTTACATATGCTCTCAAGCTGGTGGTTGACGTGGTAAATAGACAAGAACTCTTGAGTAGTCAGGTCAGGATACTCTTCTGTAGTAGAGCTAAGCACCCTCCAGAAGATGATGCAGCTAGACACTAGGAGCCGCCAGGCATTGGGATGAAAGTGCGCAGAGGCCAACCCCTGGAAATTGAGGAACTTAAGGATAAGACGACAAAACGGGAGGCGCAGGCTATTCGCAAACATTGAGGGTAGAAAGCTATGCAGGAAACCATCCTGTCGGAATCCACAACACGTTCTCCCTTCTTGAGGACCTCAGAACAATGGAGACAAGGATGTTACGCTTGGATTGGATAGCCTGAAGGTCAGCGCTAGTAACCGTTGATTCCCAGTCCTTCCCTATGAAGAACAGGGCCTTAGGCTCAGAGGAAGTCTTTAGGGCCATGGAAACAGAGGAAGGCTTGGGGAAGGAAGGGGAAGAAGGCAGCTTAGAGGGCAAAGGAGGAGTAAAACTTGGAGGACGGAGGAGGAGGAAGATGCCGGGAAAAGCAGCGAAGGTCACAAAGCCTGAGACCGATGACAAAGGAACGAAGACTCAGATAGAAGACTTGGGGAGAAGAATTGGAGAAGACTCAGAGAGAGAGGGCATCAATGGTGCAAAAGAAGAAGGGGGAACCTTATATAGCCATGGGAGACTAATGGGTACACGAGAAATGAAGCATCGCTTGACATTGATGATGTAAGCGGACGATTCGTGCACCCCAACCAAGCCAACACACAACGTGGTAGACCCAGCCCCACTAGTCTAATTAGCCGTCGAGGAGATGAAGGGGTTGCGGGAATCGAGTAGACATGCGCACTTATGAAGGAGATAGATGGCCTCGAGAAACCCAACAGACAAAGGTTGGTGCAGACATGGGAAGGGGAATAGTAGCAGGGCGCGTGGAGAACACAAATCCACCCAGAGCCTGGCACGAAAGGGGGGCATCAGGTCGGGCCCAACAGTCACAAGTTGGTGGGGCTTTGGAAGTTCAAAGGGCCCTCTGCATTAATCGGTTGTGGGGTATGTATCCATGGGGGGGGGGGGGGAGACAAGGTGCATTGAATTCCCAATACAATTATGTGACAAGAATTCACAGGGTACTGTGAGGGGGGTTCTCCTTGGGACTAGCCTGGGCTCAACAGGATCAGGCTAGATGGTACAAGAAGCCCTGGGCCCAAAAGGCAAAAGGGGAGTCGCATTAGGGGCCCATCTAGGAAGCTTGGGTTTTCCCCTAGGACCAATGAGATCAGGCTAGAAGGGAGTCACACAAAGGCCCATCTAGGAAGCTTGGGCGTCGAGCCCAACTCGTCTAGGAATCCCGGGCTCCAAGCCCAACCCTTCTAGGAGGCCTAGTGTCAAGGCTGATGGAGAGTACGCAATGGGCAAAGACTGCCTGACACCTGAGTGGCCGAAAGAGTCCTGCACAGAAGGAAGAGACAGATACTTGCCCTATAGCCCTGTCTGCTAGGCACGTCCAGGAATGGGCACACCTAACCAAAGACACGCCACATTAAATAGAACGTGGAGGAGGGCACACCACGGCTAGAGACCACACCGCATTCATTGTGCTTAAAGGAGGGATGGACACGCAACGACGTGTAGGGGTGTCATAGGTCGGTGCAACCCTGGCCTGACACACTACTGTCTAGCAGGGATGCAGGCAGTAGGACTGATCCAAGTACGGCCTAACACCCCACGATCTCTCTTGGTGGCCAAGCCTAAACCAGGTATAAATACGCCTACCCCACCAAGGGGGTATTTTGATCTATTCTTCAACCTTTCACTCTCTTATTCTCTCCAATACTTGTAGAAGGAACTCTATCTGACTTTGGCATCGGAGGGACTCTGGACCACATCGGAGCCCACTCTTTTTCTTGGTTGTAGGTTTCGGCCTTGGCCCTTAGTGGAACTGCCCAGGCTGCATGAAACACGACATTAACAATATCCATATTAATTGTTTCAAGATATACCTTAAATATTAACACCACTCAATTTCATATCTATTTTTGATCGAAAACTTAAAAAAGGTAATTGAACATAATCAGGATTTGGGAATCGACGATCATTATTATTGACGATAACCTTTAGGACTTCGATATATATTTGGATTTTCACTTGTGGCCGTAGTTTAACAAGCAATAAACGAAATAGGAAAAATATAAAGAGTGAAGGAACCAAGAACCCAAAAAAAAAAAAATCGTTAACTCTTTAATAATTTTTGTGACGCTCCCAACTCCCACGTACGGACACGTGGAAATCAAGACGTCGGGATGATGACAACACGGGTCACACATCCCATAGCCAAGTGCCAAGTGTGTGTACATGCAATATGTGTACAAACAAAAACACGCAGTGGATAATAAAGTCATATAACTAAGTACCAGAATTTTTGTTTAATTACAAACCAGTTTAAAACAAGCGTAAATCAAATATTACAAGTTCAACATCTTAAATCCAAATACATACTAATAAAAACAACAACGAATATAATATATAAAAAGCACTCCAAATCATTCCTCCGGCGGAGCCGTCTCCTCGGGCTCAGCCTCCTCATCCTCTACATCTGCACCAAAATCTACGGTACCAAAAATGGTGCCGCAGGTAAGTAATAATCCAAACGACGCAAGATAAAACATATTAAAATCACAACAATATGCATGAAAGTATGCCCAATGCACATGTCCCAAAAACCACATTTTTTCCACACACGCCAAAAGTCCCATTTGGCCAAAAACCTTTCCTTTAAATTATTCCTCACCATTATCCCAGATAATGGCCCAAAAACCAGTCTTGCCATTTTCCCAAAAAACAACCCATTAACCAAACCATCAGAGCACTGTAGGCGGGAATTGCAGGCGGGACTCTACCACGATCCTTGCTCACCACCATCCCTACGCGTGCACCGTAGGCGGGAATCACAGGCGGGACTCTACCACCATCCCTGCTTACCACCATCCCTACGCCGCGTGCACCGTAGGCGGGAATCGCAGGCAGGACTCTACCACCATCCCTGCTTACCACCATCCCTACACGTGCCTCAGAATCAAACCAATCAATCCAAACGTTCACATATACCAATAAACTATTTCTTGCTTGAAAACCCAGTTCTCAATATTTAACACATGCATATGCGTGCACAATGCAATGCAAATAAAATTATACAAATTCACCAACACTTTCCAAACATCCAAAACAAACAAACAAACAACTCCGTCCTCAAATCCAACTGACCCCCGACTCATCGGACTCAGTTCGGAATAACCAACCCGATCACAAATAATTATTGTAAAGGCAATAATACATTTAAATCTAAAACGAAGTTTGGAAAATACTTACAGCGCTATATATTAATTTTTGAAGGATCGGCGCGCAGCAAACGGTGAAGGAAAAGCAACGTAACAGTGAAATTTCACTGTGGCCGTGGGTTGTAAAATACCCACTTTTGAACGGGGACAAACCAAGGCTCGGGATTGATAGGGAATGGCTTAGGGGTGTTTATGAAGCTAAGGAAAGTGGAGTTTGGCCGTGGGTGGCGGCGGAAATGGCAGTGGAAGGGCTTAAACGCCCATATTGGAAACTAGCTCGTGGGAGCTGCTTCGGCGACGGATCGAGGCCGGAAATGGGTGGGTTAGAACGGCAAGGAGCCAGTGATGAAGTGGTGAATAGGTGGTGGCTGGAGGTGGAGCAACGGCGGCGAATCGGGGTTAAAACCGTGCGACTTGATGGTAATTTGGTGGGATGGTTCACCGAAGGGAGGGGAAGATTTCGGTGGTGGTGGTGTGGGCCACGTCGCCGGCGAGCGGCGGGTCTGGGTGGTTGAAGCTTTCGGCTTGAAGGAGAGGAGAGAGAGAGAAATGCACGGGGAGGGGCCAATGCACGGGAAGAAAGGAAGGAAAAAAGAAAGAAAAAGAAAGAAAAGAGAAAAAGAGAAAAGGGAAAAGAGAAAAGAAAAGATGAGGGAAAAAAATGAGGTCAAATCCTCACCTCTGGAGTCCAAAAACTGATCCAACGAAAATAAATTTAAAAGCAATAAAATCAAGAAAATATTTTAAACACCACGTAAAACTAAAATATAATAAATAACTAATAAAAACTAATTACTTAATTTTAAATCAAAAAACAAGTTAAAATAAATTAAACAGCAATTTAAACTCAACAGCAATTGAAATCCAATTAAAATCCGATTATTTAAAATAAAAGAACTATTGTTTTAATTAAATTAAAATATTCATTCAGTAAAAATACACGTAAAAACGGGGTATCACATCCTCCCCCGCTTAAAATAAATTTCGTCCTCGAAATTTGTGAGATCAATATCAGTGCCAAGCAGGATACAATACGCAACTCAGAGTATACTTGAGAAAATCATATCATCAGTCATTTCCACACAAGTATGATTAAAGCTCTCTCCAATTATACTCCTAAAGCAATTCCATCATATTTGTACTAGTCTCCCAGCGACGCATCAAGTCTAGAACTCCTAAAGCGGCCACATAAACCGAAATCACCATATCGTCAAGAACTTCAAAACCGCACTCAAGTAAATTCCAACAATTAGTATCTTTCTACAATAAATTGTGTTAACCTCAATCAACTCCTGTGCTATAATCTCCAAACTTTCATTGTATACTACACCTTGGTAACCTAATAGCCACTACTCAAAATAAACCCTCAATCAACATAATTTGCTCAATCAAAATATTACTCTACAATTACAAGTACCTTTATTGTATTCCACAAGTTGGTAACCATTTAGTTACTTCCGAAGTAAACCATCAATAAGTATAAATTACACAACCAATTTATTAATCTTCCATCAAAAGTTCGAATCACTACTAATTCTTCAAAATCACGCTTCCGTGCGCACTCTGATAACTCGCCAAGATACAAAAAGACTGTCCTTATAAATCAACACCATTGAGTACAACTAACTCAATGCCTGAATATAAGGAAATCATTTACCCCACTTCGATAGAAAATAAAATACCTCCAATACCACGAATTATCACTCACTCATCATTTGGCTCTTGCTGCTTTAAATCAAATCAACATTCCACAAAAATACATTCATTGATTGATGACAAAAAAAATGCTGATCAATCTCAATGCCCCAAACTGAAAACACATAACATCATCCCAAAATACACATATCTCTTCTAAAGATAAGGAACATATCCAAAAAGCCTCAAGTCCTTCTCGGCCAACCAACAAGAGCGCCTATAACTTCTACCTGACAACCCACACCTTTAAGCTCATTACCTACATTATGAATATCATCTAATCTAGCAGAGACTAAACTCATTAATAACTACCATTGACCTCACCAAGACATAATCGAAGCTCTAAGTAACTCACCCACCTGCTCGTACTCTCAAATGCTCTATATTTAAACTTCTAATTCCTTCAATTGCACATCACAATTAAACCTTAAGACGAGCCATACTATTTAAATCTTCAATCCATCAAAAGCTATTGCACAACACTCAGGGATCCTAATACTTTATTATTTCATACATATGGTTATGCTACCCATTGTTGATGCCCAAGTTTCAACTTCCAAGAATTTATCATACATCACACATGGTAATCCAACAATATCTTTCCAAATTAATAACAATGTTCATAATTCTTCCAATTGAATGATTGATCTCCAAAGTAAAGTGTAGCCTCCAAAAATTTAAATTCCTATGCAACCTCAATTCACAACTAATTCCTTAAAGTATTCATAACAATTATTGCCAACCAACATTCCATTGAATAACACGCTTCGACTGAACACTCCAATCGACCCACCACTATCACGTATCGATCTCATGCATCCTTAGCCAAAACCAATAATCATTCCAACGTACAAGTGATCCATTATTACTATTTCCATCATCTAGACTTGTATCCGCAATTCAACATGGATCATTCCTAAATCTGTTCAACTTGTACCCTTAAAATCAGCAAACGGCAATCACTTAAAATTTTGTACTGAAAATGACCTTAAATCTGCTAATAGTCTGTTCCCAAAAGTTTCCAAAACATAAAGCCTCAACTTCAATTGAATTCAATACCAACAAATAAACTATTGTTTCCAACACCTCGATGGATTTATTTCTTTCGAACCAATAAAAATCATTTCCTAAAATCTATTACTACAACCTCGAGTTAACAATAATTATTTTCTGAACTAAGTCAATATCTAAAATCCTCAAAGAAGTATATGAGCTAGATCATTACCTTCCATTCTCAAAGAAATGTACCCCAGAAAAATTTTCATATCAATAACTCAACTCTGATCAACCCCATTTTAATGGTTGCAAACTAATCACTCTCCAGAGTAGATCAAGCTAGCACACCAAGTCTGTAAAACTAAAAACTCAACTCTTATTATAAATTGGTCCTTCAACTCTGCAATTCTAAAACCTTAAATCGAATAAGAATAATTTCTAGAATTTCTAAGATCAATGAGCTTACACCCCATAATAAAATAATCGACTCCCAAATCTTTTAAAATCTAATACATTAACGAATAATAAATCATTTTCTGAAATCCTCAAGATTGATGGCTTTAATCCAAAACATTCACCTTAAAAAGTTGTAAATTTCAAAACCCCAATTGCCACCAAATTGCTCATCCGAATCAGTGAAATTTAAAACTTGAAATTTAATTATTTCCCCCCAAAGCTTGTCGAACCTAAAGCCTTAATTACCAAAATCTTATTTCCTAAAATCTATAATGCCTCAAACCTTAGATAAAATTCTCTTAAACCAATCATTAAAGTTCGTTGAACCTACACTCTCATATTCTATAGCCTCATTACATAAATTCTACAAAACCTAAGACCTCAATCATCTTAAGCGACTTAAAGCTAACTCCCCTCCTTAGTTGCAACTTACATTCCTACTCCCAAGAGATTGCCTAACCCATGTCGTTCCCTTCTAGACACAATATTATAAAAGTAACACACCTCTATAAAATTCAACCCTACTACGCTAAGTATTTATTCCTACCAACGACATTCTCGATAGTACTGTCCTCTTACCATAGCATAATCCTCAACCCCACTTTTTAACTCCGGACAAAACAAAACAAAAAAACTTAAAAAAAAAATAAAACAAATAAAACAACATACTTGCAATTCAAATAAAATAAAATCAAACCAAACCAAATCAAATGGAATTAAATAAAATAAATTCAAATCAAATAAAATCGAATCAAGTTAAAGAAAAACAATTTAACTTAAATAAATAAAATAATTTCAACTCAAGCTTTTAAAACTTTCTGGTACTCTACCTATGGGACATATGGTTTTACCCAGAGCCGAACTGCTCTGATACCACCTGTGATGCCCCAAACTCCCACGTACGGACACGTGGAAATCAAGACGTCGGGATGATGACAACACGAGTCACACATCCCATCGCCAAGTGCCAAGTGTGTGTACATGCAACATGTGTACAAACAAAAACACGCAGCGGATAATAAAGTCATATAACAAAGTACCAGAATTTTTGTTTAATTACAAACTAGTTTAAAACAAACGTAAATAAAATATTATAAGTTCAACATCTTAAATCCAAATACATACCAATAAAAACAACAACGAATATAATATATAAAAAGCATTCTAAATCACTCCTCCGGCGGAGCCGTCTCCTCGGGCTCAGCCTCCTCATCCTCTACATCTACACCAAAATCTACAGTACCAAAAATGGTGCCGCAGGTAAGTAATAATCCAAACGACACAAGATAAAAACATATTAAAACCACAACAATATGCATGAAAGTATGCCCAATGCACATGTCCCAAAAACCACATTTTTCTCACACACGCCAAAAGTCCCATTTGGCCCAAAACCTTTCCTTTAAATTATTCCTCACCATTATCCCAGATAATGGCCCAAAAACCAGTCTTGCCATTTTCCCAGAAAATGACCCATTAACCAAACCATCAGAGCACTGTAGGCGTGAATCGCAGGCGGGACTCTATCACCATCCCTAAGCGTGCACCGTAGGCGGGAATCACAGGCGGTTCTCTACCACCATCCCTGCTTACCACCATCCCTACGCCGTGTGCACCGTAGGCGGGAATCGCAGGCGGGACTCTACCACCATCCCTGCTCACCATCATCCTTACGCGTGCACTGTAGGCGGGAATCACAGGCGGGACTCTACCACCATCCCTGCTTACCACCATCCCTACGCCACGTGCACCGTAGGCGGGAATCGCAGGCGGGACTCTACCACCATCCCTACACGTGCCTCTGAATCAAACCAATCAATTCGAACGTTCACATATACCAATAAACTATTTCTTGCTTGAAAACCCAGTTCTCAATATTTAACACATGCATATGCGTGCACAATGCAATGCAAATAAAATTATACAAATTCACCAACACTTTCCAAACATCCAAAACAAACAAACAAACAACTCCGTCCTCAAATCCAACCGACTTCCGACTCCTCGGATTCAGTCCGGAATAACCACCAAGATCATAAATAATTATTGTAAAGGCAATAATACATTTAAATCTAAAACGAAGTTTGGAAAATACTTACAGCGCTATATATTAATTTTCGAAGGATCGGCGTGCAGCAAACGATGAAGGAAAAGCAACGTAACAGTGAAATTTCACTGTGGCCGTGGATTGTAAAATACCCACTTTTGAACGGGGACAAACCAAGGCTCGGGATTGATAGGGAATGGCTTAGGGGTGTTTATGAAATTAAGGGAAGTAGAGTTTGGCCGTGGGTGGCGGCGGAAATGGCGGTGGAAGGGCTTAAACGCCCAAATCGGAACCTAGCTCGTGGGAGCTGCTCCAACGATGGATTGAGGCTGGAAATGGGTGGGTTAGGACGGCAAGGAGCCGGTGATGAAGTGGTAAAGAGGTGGTTGCCGGAGGTGGAGCGACGGCGTCGAATCAGGGCTAAAACCATGCGGCTTGATGGTGATTTTCCGGCTAAACGGCGGCACGGTTGGGGCTAAAAGTTGGTGGGGTGGTTCACCAGAGGGAGGGGAAGATTTCGGTGGTGGTGGTGTGGGCCACATCGCTGGCGAGCGGCTGGTCTGGGTGGTTGAAGCTTTCGGCGTGAAGGAGAGGAGAGAGAGAGAAACGCACGTGGAGGGGCCAATGCACGGGAAGAAAGGAAGGAAAAAAGAAAGAAAAAGAAAGAAAAGAGAAAAAGAGAAAAGGGAAAAGAGAAAAGAAAAGATGAGGGAAAAGAAATGAGGTCCAATTCTCACCTCTGGAGTCTAAAAACTGATCCAACGAAAATAAGTTTAAAAGCAATAAAACCAAGAAAATATTTTAAACACCACGTAAAGCTAAAATATAATAAATAACTAATAAAAACTAATTACTTAATTTTAAATCAAAAAACAAATTAAAATAAATTAAATAGCAATTTAAACTCAACAACAATTGAAATCCAATTAAAATCTGATTATTTAAAATAAAAGAACTATTATTTTAATTAAATTAAAATATTCCTTCAGTAAAAATACACGTAAAAATGGGGTATCACAATATTTAGATGTACGTATGTAGGATATGTAGATCATTAGGGGGTCAAAATTCATATAAACTCAGAAAAGAAAAACGCTCAAAAAGTGTTCCGATCCTTTTCCCTTGGATCTATTAAGAAGGGTTATCATTCACGTTTATGTTGCATAATTCTATAAACATACTTATATATGATTCATAATTCAAAGCGTATATATATGCTTTAAGGTACATAATTGAATCATATACAAATTAGCATGTTTTAAGATCCGGAACTGCTTAAGATGAACTTTTCCCTTGTTGTACTCAATTAATGTCGCATGAACTTATCATGTTGTATATATAGTTCAAGTTACGTACTAGTTAAAATTGAATTAGTTACCTTAATTAGTTTATTGAGTTCTTGATTTCTTGTGACTCAAATGATCATCGCTACAAGTTAATTATCGTCAGTACTCGAAATTGACCTTGCTATTCGACGTGTTGATTTCTTCAATCGCCGACTTTTGAGAAACCAAGATTTTACGCGTTTAAACGTGAATGGAGTTCCCTTTAGTCTAGGGATTATTAATGACTTCAGTTGTGAATCATATATAGCTGATCCCCAGTACCCCATGCTAGCAGACCTAACTAGCCCCACGTTGGCTGTATAGCATTCACCTATCATTCTTACCAATTCTCGAAAGTCACACCTACAATTCTCACATAAGTTAAGTACTATATAATTCAGGATGTGTCATTCATGTCCATAACCGGTAAGGGACCATTTTTCTGCCAAGTCATACAAGTTAGACTTGTTTGAGCTTTTCAATTGTTGACAATTAACTACTTGGTCTATGACTCATAAATGGCATGTTGGTGCATGGTCTAATATGAGCAGTAGTCATATCCGAGAAAGTAAGAACGAGATCAACTTGAAGGGTGACTTTTCCAAGGTCGTATCCCTTACACGCATATTTGGAATTTGGAATCATGCATGAGCCTATAAATGCCTCACAATTCTTGTTAAAATCATATTAAGATCGCAAAAAACAAATTTCAAAGGCTCTTCAGATCTCTCTCTCTCTCTCTCTCTCTCTCTCTCTCTCTCTGTGATACCTGACCTTATTCTCCATGGAAACAACAAATGCAGCCCTGCAGCCTTCAACTTATGATGGAAAGCTGATCACCGTTCTCACCATTGATGGTGGTGGAATTAGAGGCGTTATCCCAGGAACTATCCTTAGCTTTTTAGAATCTGAGCTGCAGGTCGACTATATCACTCTAGCGACATGCATGTTAATACGAAGCCCATATTCCACGTTCAGAATATCACGCATTCCCTTTTATTTTTATTCGACTCATGCTGATCATAGTAATCATACACCATATATATGCATGCACACGCATGCATAAACACCCACACATTAATTAGTATAGAAACACAAAAACATAAATACATTATTTAGATTATATCTTAATTTGTTTGGTTATGGTGCAGAAACTGGACGGTGAAGATGCAAGAATCGCAGATTACTTTGATGTGATTGCAGGGACAAGCACAGGCGGTCTTGTGACTGCCATGCTGACAAGCCCAAATGAAAAGAACCGGCCCTTGTTCGCCGCCAAGGATATCAAGGACTTCTACCTAAACCAATGCCCTAAAATATTCCCACAAAACAGGTGAACTCTATTTATTTATTTATTTATTCATTTTTATTGTATTCAATTCCACAACTCGTGGTACAGTCGCTAACATGAACTCGATCATGGTATATTTGAATTCCAGTTGTCCATGGTTCCCTCATATTACAAAGATAATGAAAGCTTTATACGGACCAAAATACGATGGCAAGTATCTACACAGCCTTGTCAAGGACAAACTTGGAAGCACAAGGTTGCACCAGACATTGACCAATATTGTCATCCCAACATTTGACATCAAGCGGCTCCAGCCAACTGTCTTCTCCAGCTTTGAGGTACTTAGAACTACTATTTAAAATCACGTTTCCATCTTTTCCATTCCCAAGCGAAATGAGGGATTACGATATTGTTCATGACGACCATTGAGTTAGCTAGAAAATTATAACCTTCGATTGGAGCTGAGTTCTAAATATAACTTAATTCCAATTTTAATTTAACTTTTCCATGCACCAGTTGAAGAGAAACCCAAGCTTAGATGCCTTACTCTCGGACGTATGCATCGCAACCTCAGCAGCACCAACTTATCTTCCCGCTCATTACTTTCAAACCAAAGATCCCGCAGGAAAAGTTCGAGACTTTAACCTAGTGGACGGTGGAGTTGCTGCAAATAATCCGGTACGTACGTGCATATCATATGATATCATATATCCTACACAAACAAATCTAAATTTCCGCTTCCTTTTTCTTTAGAAGATTAATTTACTAATTAATTTGTGCATTAAATAATATTCTAGGCTTTGCTTGCCATCGGTGAAGTAATAAAGGAGGTCACTAAAGGAAATCCAAACTTCCTTCCCATGAAACCGATGGACTATGGAAAGTTTCTGGTAATATCATTAGGAACTGGATCTTCAAAAGCTGATAAGAATTATAATGCGCATGAGGTAGCTAAGTGGGGCATTTTGAGCTGGCTAACCAATGGTGGTTCCACACCTATTGTTGATATATTTACACAAGCAAGTGCGGATATGGTCGACTTGCACCTTTCCGTTGTTTTCCAAGCCCTTCAGTCAGAGCAAAGCTATCTCCGAATTCAGGTATATATTTTTATTATTATTATTCATGGCCGCCAATATTTCTCCATAAACGGATGCATGCATGCCAATATATATATATATATATATAATGAATATATGAAATTCAAAAGCCTTTTATCAATTCAACCTTTCTTCATGACTACCTGTCCTGTATTTACAGGACGACAAGTTGACTGGGGATGTCTCTTCTGTGGATATAGCCACAAAGAAGAATTTGGATGATCTTGTGAAAGTTGGTGAAGAGTTGCTAAAAGAGCCAGTTTCTAGGGTGAATTTGGAAACTGGACTTTTCGAGCGTTCTAGCAATGAGACTAATGAAGAAGCTCTCAGAAGGTATCTAGCTATATATAACTCTATATAATTAATTAAACTTTGACAATTGCTTAATTTGGTGAATTCTATTAATTAATTAGTTAATTATCACGTTTAGAAACTCGCGTTAGTCAAATGAAATATTTATCAATCTCGATTATTTCTTTCAGGTTTGCGCTAGAACTATCCAAACAGAGGCGGCTTCGCCATGCCAAGTCCCCTAATGGACACGCAGCAAATTCCAAATGATGTTACACTTTAAACGATCAAAGAAAATGTTTGTGTCATGAATATATATTTGATTAATTCTTTTGTTGGAAGTTGTGGAAAATTATTGTAAGGTTGAGGTGGGGGCACATAATAATCCACCATTTGACCCAGTCATTCCAAATGATGTAATTTAATTTTCTGTTTTTTTTTTTCGAATTTTTGTGGTGTGATCAATAAAAATAAGGCAATTACCTGCCAACTCTATTTTTTTACAGCATTTTCTCTCAATGAAATTGCAACTTTCTAGGAACTATGGTTCTTGCATATATATATAGATATTTATATATTGCGTCATGAGTTCGATCCGCTTCCTTAGTTTCATTCTTACTGCCCGTCAGTATTTCTGCATCTTTGCCTCAGATTCACTGTCCTCTAGGTAGGGATCGAATGGCCGGTTTAAGTAATAAGATCGATCAAACAATTTTTTTTCCTTTAACGTACAGTATTATCACCAAACCAAGCTAGCATAGTTCCTAAGTGATCTGAATGAGTACACTAATAATGTATAAATTAAGCATGCTTGCATGTAATACGTTACCTTCCCTAGTTGTCTCAAGAAAAAGCAACAATATGACCTGATCATTTGGTTACACAGATGATGAGAAGAGATGAGAAGAAAAATTTGTGAATAGTAGTGAGATAGTTTGTGAATAACAGTAAATTATTTGTGAAATGATAGTTTGTAAATAGTAATATGAAATGGTTTGAGTTAAGATGTTTTATGAGATTTTGAAAAATGTGAAAAAAAAAGTTAAATAAAAATATTATAAAGTTAAAATATTGATATAATGTAATTTTTTAATATTAATTTTTTTTAAAAAAAGTTTGAGAAAGTTAAATTGCTTTTGATATTTTATTTAGAACTTTGAGAAAGTTCATGTAATGATTAGATGAAATAGTTGAAAATTTCAAAATTTGAAATTAAAAAATATTTGTGTTTGAATTGTATTTAAATATTGAGATGAGATGAGATGTAATGAGATGGATTGAGACTGTATGTGAAACCAACCTAGGCCTATAGAGGCAATTTCATATATTTACCGCTGATATTTTGATGTCCAAGTTTATGAATATACGAAAGCGCAGTGCAGATCGCTGATCACCATATAGATTGGAAGTCTCGTTGCACGTCCGTGATGCTTGGATTCGACGTAAGTTGAATGCCCGATCTCTTTCATCAACTGCATGCAATTAAAGGCTTACACAACATTATATAATATATATAGCTCTGACTAAGCCAAATGTTTGACTCATCATGTATTGATTCCTGATTGTGTGACTGAGGACCCGGCGCCACATCCAGGTCAGATTTCTACACTTCGGTCGATATTGCATATGTAACTAAGACGGGTACTACTGATCTTTTATTAATGGTCGAGGGGCCCACAAACTTTACTTTGATTTGGAGAAAACAGAGAACACGCGAGGTAACAAAAGGGTCGTACGTACGTGTTTAATAGTGTTTTATTGGACTTCATGGTTAGGGGTGGGCGGCGGGCCACCGCACCCAGTCCGTTCGTCCCCTCAACCTGGCTGGTCGAGGGCACATGTCCGCACAAGGCCAGCGTGCGGGCAAAGCTAGATCCGTACAGTTTTGGGAGCCAAGGGATGGGGCTAGACTAAGTTCAAACCCAGCTCAAATATAACTCCACAAAACAACGTTGTTTTACTACATATTTTATTTTCATAACAGCCTTCCCCAGCCCCTTTACGTATATCTCCCTCTTTCCCATATCCTCTCTCTATCTTCTCTCAGTCTCCCTTCCTCATGTCCTCTGTTATATCCCGTGGTTACGATCACCGTCGCCCCAGCTCCATCCAGTCGCCATTTATCTCATTCTCTCTCTACCTCTCATCGTCGCCCTAAGAATCTCTCTTTGGAAGAGCTCTGTGTCTCTCTCTCTCTTGTCTCGCCCGACATCTGAATGGGGCACCCACCTACGGTGGTGACTCTCGCACCCCGTTCCATGCCCATGAATAGGGTGCAGGTAGCGCCCCAATTCATGATGACGTACGGATGCTTATAGCTATGAACAAGCCGAGTAATTAATTAATTGATTAAAAACTATTTTTCTCTCTCTAACATGGAGTTCTCTCCGCACTCTCTCTGTAGTGTTCTGACGATTTGATTTTTGTCTGAGTTTCATCACCTTTCTTTTACCTTTATCCCTTTTCTCCCCAATCATCAACGTTCTCATCAACTATGGATATGGAAGAACTTATTCACCAGACAGAGGCTCTTTCTTGGGAAGGTTTAAATTTATCTCCTGGAAAGGAACCTTTTTGTGATAAGCCTGATTTAGCTCTTATCGGCAAGATTGTGGCGCCACGTCCTATTAACAGAATTTCTCTGCATGCATCTTTCCGAGCAGCATGGAGTTTCCTCAGTAAGTTTCATATTGAAGATCTAGATGTAAACTTGTTCCTTTTCACTTTTCAAAATGCTAGAGATAAGAGTAGAATACTGAATCAAGCTCCGTGGAACTTCCAAGGTCATCTTCTTCTTCTCAAAAGTTGTCCTGCAGACTCTACATGGCAAGAGATTAGTCTTAATACTTCACCGTTTCATGTTCAAATTCACGGTCTCACAAGAAATCATATGACAGAACAGATTGCTTTTAAAATAGGGAGTGCCTTAGGAAACATCCTAGCTGTGGATATTGATCCTTTATTTGGATTAGCTTGCAAGAAGTTCATCAGAATCAAGGTGGAGATTGATATAACTAAACCGCTGAAACAAGGACTAGGGGAACCAAGAGATTATAATCTTGATACTTGGGTTTCGTTTAAATACGAGCGTTTATCAGACTTTTGTTATGCATATGGGAGGATTGGTCATTCTCAAAATTTCTGTTCCTTCTTAAAATCTATCCCAGAGCAAATGCCATTTGGTCCATGGCTACGTGCGGAATCTCCAATTTTTATGACAGTTCAACCTTCTTCTCGTGATAAAATGCTTCCGATGACTAAATGGGTAAAAGCTGAAGCTAGCTCAGAAAAAATACACAAACCCGATGAGTCAGGAGGATATGGGGTTTTTGGCTCCTCCGCACTGATATTTCCACATTCCACTCTTTTTGGTGAAAAATCGGAAGCACTACAGATGAATGAGCAGTTTGATCTGGAAAAAGGAAAAGGGAAAGCAGTAGTAGAAGAGGATAGTCTTTCAGCTAGAAGGAATCTGATAAGAGTCAATAATATTCAGGAACTTCTTTCAAGTCCACCTTCTATGGGCTATCATCTCCGATCTCGGGATTTAGAATGCAGTCACCGTGAGATGGGTTTCTGTCCTTTTTTCCCGGTGTCAAGTGGTGATTCACAGCCGGCAATTAAAACTTGCGATGGTAAGGGTATGGCATCACCGACCATCACCACTGTTGGCTACAGTAGCCAATTTATTTCTCCTTTAATTGATTCATCTCCTTCGGAAAGTCATCTATCCAGCTTGCAAATAAAATCTTCAACCACCGAAGTCCCATCAGCTCTTAAAACCATCCATATCTCTCACTTCAATCCAGAAGATATTATCCATAAAGGTGGGGAGCTTTCAACTGTCGGATCAGAGGATTGGATCACTAATTGGCTTAAAGCTTGTTCAGACTCTATAAAGGACGCAAACCAGACAGATTACTTGCTGACCGAACAGTTGAAGGAAAGGAATAAAGTCAACCAATATTTCATGAACAAAAAGAATGATATGGCAGACTTTATGAATGCGCCAGTTGATTTTAAGAGGGCGCCAACTGCTTCTTTCAACTCGGATGACAAGGCATGCTTTAAATCAAATCGTGGCCCACCTTATAACATGCATACACCGACTGCAACCAAGCCCAAGGTACACGATTTCAAGCCTACTGTTACTTATATTCCGGTTCAACTGGTTGGCCCAACTGAGCCCACTTCCAGCGTACATTCTGTCTCTATTAAGCCTAATGAATCTGGATCTCATTTTTGCTTCATAGGAAAAATAGAAAATCCCTCGTCTGAAAATTCAGTTAACTTGAAATCAATAACTGAAATAGAAACTTCACAAAAAAGATCACACCCACCTGGTTTCAATGAACCGTTTTTTCAAAAATCAAAGGTTCAAAAAATTTCAGCAATAGGGACTCTACACTCAGGAATCAAAATCAAAGAAAAAGGTGATGATGAAAAGGAGGCGGCTGACTTACTTCTCTCTTTTAAAAATAAGTCATATGGGAAGGAAAAAAAAGTGAAGATTGATGCAAAGAAAAAACCTTACAGCAGAATCACATCAAAGGCACCACTGCAGAAACACACAACGATAGCTGACGAGGCGGGCTCTACCATGCCTCCAGTTGATCCATGAAGACTTTGGTGTGGAATTGCAGGGGTCTAGCCCGCCCCAAAGCAATTAGATGTTTAAAGGCTTTTATAAAAAAATATAATCCTGATATTTGTTTTTTGTCGGAAACTATGGTGGCTAATGATAGCACCTCTTCTATTGTAAATAGTTTAGGTTTCCAGCTTTTTGTTTCTGTTCCTGCCTCGGGTAAAAAGGGAGGCCTTTTGTTGCTCTGGCGACTGGGTGTTGATATTGAACCGGTCGATGTTAATACTAATGCTATTTCTGTTTTGTGTTACTCTAATCCTCCTTATCACCCTTGGTTTTTATCTTTTGTTTATGCACCGGCTCAATGGAAACATAAAGCAAGCTTTTGGACCCTTCTGGATAGTATTCATAGCTCTTTTACAGGGCCCTGGCTTTGTATTGGAAATTTCAATGACTTACTATGCCAAAATGAAAAATTTGGAGGAAGGCCAGTTACATCATCTTCCATAGGTGGTTTGCAAAAACTGATGGATACTCATGGGCTTATAGACATTGGATTTTCGGGGCCTTCTTTCACATGGACAAACAATAGATTTGGGAAAGCTTTGATCAGAGAAAGGATTGACCGAGGTATAGCAAATGCCAAATGGCGTGTTCTTTTCCCAGATGCTTCCATCCAACATGTCAATTCAGCGGCTTCTGACCATAATCCTCTATTACTACATACTGTGAGGTAAAAAAAAAATGCAACTCCTTTCAAATTTGAAGAATTTTGGACTAAGGAACCTTTCAGCAATATTATCATCCAAGAAGCTTGGAACATACAATTTCAAGGAAACCCAGCTTTCATTCTATGCAACAAAATTAACGAAGCAAAGAAGGCACTCAAGCTTTGGAACTAACAACATTTTGGGAAAATTCAAACAAATATTCAGCAACTTGAGATGGAGTTATGCAATCTTCAGAGCAACAATCAGAACAATAACTCAGATCCATGGAGTCTACAGAGAGAACAATACCTCCACTTTCAAATCCAAGATCAATGAAAGCATGAAGAAACTTTATGGAGACAAAAATCTAGAATTAACTGGCTCACCACCACGGATCTGAATACTAAATTCTACCATCTGTCTACCACAATTCGTCGCAGAAGAAATGGAATTGATTCGATCAAGATAAGCCCAGGTATTTGGACTATGGATCAAAATCTTATTAAATCTACTTTCATTAACCATTTTGAATCCATTTATACCTCCATGAATCCATCGTTCCCAGAGCATCTTGAAAACCTTTTTCAAAGACAGATTTCAAATGAAGAAAATGACTTCCTTGTTGCTATACCATTGGAAGAGGAAATTCTTGGAGCTATAAAGCAAATTCCAAACAACAAGGCTCCAGGCCCAGATGGAATGACATGTCTTTTTTATAAGCATTACTGGCAAATTATCAAATTTGATGTGGTAGCAGCAGTTCAAAATTTTTTCAGAAGTGGGAAACTCCTGAAACAGATAAATCACACTCACATAGCTCTCATTCCAAAAATAGCCAGTCCAAATGCTTCTCAACACTACAGACCTATCAGCCTCACCAATGTCATTTACAAAGTCATCACAAAAATTCTGGCAAACTGTTTAAAGCAATCTCTCCCAAGTATCATATCCCCTTTCCAAACAGCTTTCGTTTCGGGTCGTAACATTAAAGAAAATTCCATTATTGCCCATGAGATGTTTCATCACTTAAAACACCATAGAGGAAAAAAAGGTCAAATGGCTTTGAAGCTTGATATGGAAAAAGCATTTGACTATATAGAATGGAATTTCCTGTTTGCAGTTATGAAAGTTTTGGGTTTCAATTCGACTTGGATCAATCTCATTAAGGAGTGTATTACAACGGCTACTTTCTCTATTCTCATCAATGGATCTCCAAAAGGTTTTTTTAAAGCACAAAGAGGACTCCGGCAAGGTGATCCTATCTCACCTTTTCTCTTCATATTATGTACGGAGGTTCTTTCAAGACTTCTGATGAAATCAGAAAATTCAGGAAATCTGGAAGGTATCAAACTCAGTCGGGAATGTCCACCTATCTCTCACCTCCTTTTTGCAGATGATCTTATAATCTTTGGGAAGTCAAAAGAAAAGTCGATTTTAGCTATCAATCAAGTATTACAGAAATACCAATCTTGGTCTGGCCAACGCATAAATCAGAGTAAGTCTTCAATTTTTATCACACAAAATACAAGCATGGCAACAAGAAGGATCATCTTGTCAAATTTCCAGTTCAAAACAACATCAGCAAATATGAAATATCTGGGAATGCACACTTCTTATGGTCGATCTAGGAAAGAGGTTTACAAGGAACTGGTAGCAAAAATCAACAAAAAATTGGATGGATGGAAATCAAAAATGCTATCCCAAGCTGGAAGAACTATGCTTATTCGATCAGTAGCTAGCTCTATTCCAACATATCAGATGTCAATACATATGTTCCCAAAGTCTATTTGTAAGACTCTCAATTCCAGCTTTAGAGATTTCTGGTGGGGAAAATCAAATGAGCAAAGACACAAGCTTTATCTGAAATCTTGGAAATCCATTTGTCAGCCGAAAAGAGATGGAGGATTGGGTATACGCCTGATGGAAAATATGAACATGGCTTTAATAGCCAAGACAGGATGGGAAATGTCTAAATCTCAAACAAATACTATCTGGCAAAAACTCTTATCGAAGAAATATCTGAAATCAAGCATCTTCGAAAATACAATCTCAAAAGTCTCTGACTCACCTTTTTGGAAAGGATTGCTCAATACAAGACCACTACTGGAAAAAGGTAAATGCTTTCAAATTACCAATGGATTGTCTGTTAAAATTTGGTCTGACCCTTGGATACCAACTTTGGAAGGTTTCAAACCTTTCCCTCTTGACCAAACGATAGACCAATCAAACAATATGAAAGTCTCAGATTTGATTTCACAATCCAATGGTTCATGGAATATACCCATCCTAGAATCTCTTTTCCATCAGGATAGTATAAATGAAATCTTCAAAATTCCCTTACCTCTTTCCAACCAAGCCTCAGATGAAATAGTCTGGACTCCAACACAAAATGGAAATTTCTCAGTCAAAACGGCTTATCATTTAGTTTCCAATGCTGCAAATCCTCTCAGAGAAATTATCCCGGATATTCAATGGAGGAAAATATGGAGGCTTAGAATCCATGATCGGCACAAACTCCTTTTATGGAAAATAATATGGGATTTGTTGCCTACAAGAGGTCGTCTTAAACATTTTATCCCAACATTATCTTCTATAAATTGCCCTCTTTGTGATAGTACAGAGGAGACTCTCTTACATCTATTTGTAGAATGCCCTGTATCAAGAATACTATGGAGTCAGAGTAGTTGGCCTTTAAATCTCTCTTCTTTGGGCTTATCTTCTATGAAAGACTGGATGCAGTTTATTTTAAACCCCATGAGCAAGTTGGGGCTAACCTCACAAGAAGAGCATCCTTTCAAGATTTTTGCAGCACTGTTCTTAGATTTTATTTGGAGACTTCGAAATGACTCTGTTCATAACCAAAAGGTATGGTCTATCCAAAAGCTTTCTTCTCAATTAAATCTCTCTTATGAAGAAAATTTGCAAGCTTGGAAAGACATTACCAATTGCAAATTGGGGAAAAAATGGCAAAATCCTCCACCAAACCATATCTCTATATCATTTGATGCAGCGGTCAGAAACTCTTTCTCTATGGCAGTCGCAGTTAGTAGAAACTCACAAGGGGATGTAATTGAAGTTTGGACTGAGAAGAACCCTACTACAATCCCAGTTATTGCTAAAGCTCTGGCAGCAAAGCTGGCTCTCAAAATGGCTGAACTCATCAACACCTCTCATATCTCCCTAGTTGGAGATTCTCAGCTGGTAATATCCTCTATTTCTAAAATAGAGTTGATTTGGAAAATATCTACCATCTCGGATGATATTGCAAATTCTCTAAAATTGCATCCAGGCTGGCTTTTCAACAAGATAGATCGATCACAAAATCGACTTGCGCACTCCATTGCGCAATGGGCAGCTACAAACTTTTTGTTTGGTAGCATTCCTTTAGATTTTATCCCCCCTAGTATTTTACTTCTAGATAGTGGGAAAGATCCCCCATATGGTTTGTAATATTCCAGATCTTTTATATCTATCTATATAATATATCTGCTTGATTAGAAAGAAAAAAAATTAATTAATTGATTAAGTTAGTACTCCCGATCGAGTACCTCAATTGCGATAGGTGCTAGGATTTTAGTGTGTATAATAGATGACTAGACTTTGGTTGAAATTTCAGACCGATCGAAAGGCTAAAACCACAAGGGAAATTAATTTTAAGCTGTCTAATTCTGATGTACGGAAATTACGAAGTCAATGTATGCCTAGCCAGACAACTAATTAATTAAAGAATAATGAAATGTACAAATATAGTATAAAAATAAACTATTTAATTATACAAATATTGTATGAGATGGTTAATTTGAGAAATGATAGTTACAGTCGTGAATGTATAAGCGTTGTATAATTACTTTAAAAAAAGTGAATAAATATGAGACTTACATGAAAAAATATTAATTTTTTAATAGTGAACTTTACTTTTTTTCAAAGTGATTGTATGACGCTTGCACACTACACGATAGTATGTAGTATTATTCGATTAATTTATAAATTATCTAAAATATTTTGAAAGAGGAGTTGTACCTCTCGTGTATACCTCTTCTTCAATTCACAACCTTAATTCCCTTCAAGAAATAGGTGTTTTTGCGGCTAAAAACAATTGCGGCAAATGATATTTGGATGCAAAAGCATCATTTTACTGTTTTTGCATATTGCTTCTGGCGATGTGGGAAGTTGTCACAAAATCTCATATTTTGCAGTGAAAAAACATCGTCGCAAATAATATACCTGCAAATGTATGGCCAATTAGTTTCAAATGTTTTACAACTACATGAATTCACCACTAAAGAGTTTTCGTGACAATTTTAAAGTGTGATCCTTAACTCGTTGCAAAAGTCAATTTTTTTGCTACTATTTCTATAGTCGCAAATAAAATTGCTGCAGACACTCAAATTTAATGATTTTTGTGGCGATATTGTTACGTTGATAATTTTGCTAGTTATATTTAACTTTTTGCTTCCCCTCTTTTGATCTTCACCCCAGCCCGATTATCTGTTCTCTCTGAGTTTTCTACCGCCTCTCCCTAACTCGTGCCCACTACCATTCCGTCTCATCTTGCCGATGAGTCTCTCAATCATCTATCTCTCTCTTTCTCTCTTTTCACCATCTCTCTCTCTCTCTCTCTCTCTCTCTCTCTCTCTCTCTCACACACACACACACACACACACACACACTCGTCCTACTCACTCTCTCCATCTGTCGCCGCCTCGCACTCATCCCACTCACTCTGTCTAACTGACAAGCCTCGCCGCACAGTCGCGCTATAGTTGCCTAAGGTATTCTGCCACCTCCTTTGCTAGGTCTCCATTTAGCAAACTCTTATCTCCCTCTCTCTTTTCTTTCACTCTCCCTCTCTCAATTTAATCTTTAATGCTTTAAATCTAAGTTTCTTGTGCTGGTTGAAATATGGAGTTTGATTTAGAGATGGATGAGATTTCTTGGTGAAGTTTTGGGTGGTTAAAATTTAGGGTTATGGGTTCTATAACAAGAAGAGAATAGCTTAATTAGAGTGTAGATTTGTCTCATACTCCCACACATGCTATTGAGATAATGAGTCTGCTAATGATTAATGTGAAATCAATTATGTGCTACACTGCAAGCCGATGAGTTTCAACGGCTAGTGAATTCCACAATACATAATCTTTTAGAGAAAGTAGTTCCAAACTATTTGATTGCGGAGGTCTAATTTGGGGAGATCCTATGAACCTACATAAAAATTCTTGACACTAGTCTTTTGCTTTCTAGAAGGTTTGGTGGAGAAATCTGCAGTCTTCATGAGAGTTCTGCTATGTGTGATAGTTCCTTTGCATATGAATGGGAGGCTGGTTGTTCTTACATGTTTCCTTTTTGCTCAATGGCGTATGCTTCCACCTTCTATGAAATGTACTCAGAATGGTGCTAATTGCTATAATTCTGACTTTGCAAGTTTTATAAAACTTAGTATACTGATGCAAATTTTTCGATTCATCCCACTGCATCTTTTGGTACTACTTTGTTATGCTAGAGTAACATGGTTTAGGTCTGACTTGGTATTGCTTCTAGGCTTCTAGCTCCTGTTGTACCCATCGTTTAAATTTCAGTGTGTCCAAGGATGTAGAGAGCTCAAAGAGCTATTCTAAGCTTCAGTATTTGAAAACTTCACCTTTTTATGGTTTAATTATGCCTCGAGTATTTGAAAACTTCAGTTAACTTACATGTTGCCTCTCTGAATATTGATATTGTATTATGTCTTTCGTGTTTCCTAAGAAGATGAAGGGGAAAAAGAAAGTTGTAATTTCATACAAATTAGGCCTTCAGATTGCGGCTCGAAGTCTTCTCAATGAGATTAACATCCCAGATCAGTGCTCTAAAATGGGTACGTCTGGTGTGACTGCCATTGCTTGAATGAAACAACATTAAGTTTTGAACAGACTTGCAACAGTAAGAATCTTTCTATAAGTTTTGGCTCTTACAGATCACCTGAGTTCTCTCAAGTAATACTGGGATCAAGTTATCTTCATGTAATTCAGGAGATACTTGCTCAAATTGCAAACTATTCCCTAGAAAATCGCCGATTTATGAGTTATCCAATTGATAGGAATGAGGCTAGTTCAAATATACCATTCACTTCAAGTTTCCCTACTGAAGAATGGATGTCTTCCATAGTTCTTGTACAACCACTGATCCTTTTGATGATCAGGTACAACCAATTATTGCTCTTTTTCATTCTTTCCTTTAACTCTTGCATTTGGTTTTAGCTTTACGTATTGTGGATTTATTTTAGAAAAGTGCTATGATAACAAACAATTGTGAAGCTAATTTTATTTGCTTAGGAATTATAAAATATGTTAGCGATTTCTAACTTTGCTATTCTTTAGTAAAATTTTGGCTGTTGTTTTTTATTTTATATCACTACAAGAAAAATGCCTTTTTGTATTACCTAAAAAAACACAAAAAAAAAACAAAAAACAAAAAACGTTGCGATTATTTCGTTATGTCGCTTGAATAATTGCGACACTTGAAAATCAACGCAAGATGGTCGCTATCACTGAGTCTAAAAAATTTTCACGTCAAAATAAAATATCAATGAAAAAGATATGTACATTTGTAGCAAAATTGGCTACTACTAATGAAGAATAGGAGCGACGCAAAAGACATTTCAAGAAAAGCCATATTTTTCAAGGGTCTATATAGTCGCAAATAGTCTCAAATTTCATCGAAAAAAAAAACCAATCATGGTTAATTATTGCCGGTAGAATTTTTCTTAACGATTGTTTCTCGCCAGAATAGGTCATTTATAATACGATTTTTGGTCACTAATAGTTTTATGTGGCGATTATATCGCCACAAAAAATATGTTCCATCAAGAAGATCGTACAAATGTGTTTTGGTCATGAATACTTATTTGTGTTGATTAAGATTGACATAAATTAGTATTTGTCACAAAAAATTATTTCGAACAAACATATATCATAAAAAATAGTATGTTTCAAAATTTTAAAAAAGAAAATGCATTAAAATAGTACACATCTTATATTAAATCACAATCCATAAAGCAATTACACAAATTACAATCCATAAAACTAATTATATACATTAGATTACAATATATAAAGCAATTACATTAGATTCTAAGTGTGCAACTTTAGACTTCTCAAGACACATCAAAATACAAAACCTAATAGCATAAAACACTTCATAGCATAAAAATGTATACATGACGTTAGACTAAAAACTAACAAAAAATCTCATTTGCATATAATCCATGCATAAGTGATTTTATTTTCTCAAATTTCTCCTCAAAGTTATACTTCTACAAAGATGATGATCCAACTTTGACCATGATGTGGTGTTATTTCCTAGAAAGATTTCTTTCCAACTGACTTCCATCCACATTAATAAACAAGCATGTACACTAAAGAGGTTTTCATTCCATGAAAGATGCTTGCCTATAAATGTCTGCATATACTCTGTTCTTGAGTATCATCCAATAGAAATCAATTTATTCATCAGAGCAATTTGAGGTTACTACATCTCTTTATCAATACAAAATATATAACTTAAATGGCATATAGAAATTGAAGTTTTAAACAATGCCACATAAAATTCATGATACAAGTCAATATCCGAATAAAAAAAAATATTGAAGTTTATTTGCACCGGATAACATTTACCGAAAGATTGATGAATATCTCTCCACCTTTCTACCATATTTCAAAGCAACCCCTTCTTGGCTGTTGAAAAGAAGAAAAACAAAAACTGAATCAAATCACCAATCCCATAATTAAATGGCAATCAACTTAAAATAAATGAGTCACCCTTTATAATTATTTTTTACCTATACGAGGACCCTTTATACGAGGACCCTTTATAATTATTTGGTTTGAGAATAGAATCTCTTTTGGGAAAGAAGTTAGGTCACCTACAGATCATGTACTCTTGATTCACTAATTTGAAAGAGCAAGAAAGGCAGTGATGAATTGAATCGACTGAGGCAAGTTTTCTAGGAATACCTTACCTTGGCCTTTTAGAGGTGCTTTCATATTTTGAAACCAAAACCCTTATTCAGACAACAAGATGGAAGACAAAGAAGTTATTTTCATCACATTTGTCCCATTCACCTTTCTCCAAACCTTCTTTCACCTAAATAACCCTTGTCTTGGAAATAAATTAGGAAGAAACAAATAAATTAGGAATAACACCTGGCAACAAACCTTCCCTTGTCTTTAACCTGAAAAAGGGCAGGTTTACACATGGCAATAACCTCAAACAAAATCAGCTTCGCTCAGCCATCTAGAAAGCTCAAAAAAGAAGCCCAAAACGAGGCAATCGATTAATAATTGAACATGTTCTAGAACAGCTTTTTGATTGGTGAAGCTGCTTCGATGTTCTCCATTTGTGTAGAATCTTATGGAAAGCTTATGTACAAAGGTTTGTGAGCAATCTAGAAAGTTTGATTCATTAAAATTGCTCCCAAAATTTGATATATTCCATCAAAGAAAAAATACCTCTAATAGGAGTGATGTCCACAGATATAATCTCGGCTAAATCTACAAATCATAGACATAGAGGAAAACAAAATTTCATTGGGTATTGCCAATCTTGGGCTTCAAAAGATTCCTCAAATGTTGTATCCTGTTAGCTAGTCAATCCATTATTATAGAAATTATCTTCTGTTGAAACTACAAAGTTGATGTCTAGCTTCTCTCCAATCCTTCCCATCTACAAGCAAGAATCATAATAAAGCATACTTTGTGAGCACATTAGAATACAAGCATGACTCATCACAAAAGAGAATCATAACAAGTTCATTCTTTTCCTTCTTAGGTATTTCTCTAAACCACAAAGCATACTTGATCAGGGGAAAGGGAACTGGCAGTGGATGTCATTTGATTTGAAGTGGCTAAAGCTCGGTGTTACACAGTAGGAGTGGCGGTTGTGGAAGGCGAGAAACAGAGAGGGAAACTGATAGTGAGAGACAGAGGGAGAAGATCTAAGACTGATGAGGTCGTGGTTGGTGATGGCTATCAATGATGTGCTCGTGGTGGTCAAGATGGCTGCTCACAGTGGTGATGCACGGTGTCGCTAGGGCTATCAAGAGAGAAAAGGGGAAATAGAGAGATACCAAGAGGGGAAGGGAGAGGGGTCATTAGAGGGAGGTCATCAAAGGGAGAGAGCTCACTGGTGAGAGCGGCACGGCTAATGGCTGCTTGTGGCAGCAAGGGCCATGAAGGGGAAAGGACTCGGGAGAGGGAGAGGAAGAGGGAGGCAACATGCGGGGTTAAAAAGAAAAAGAGGAAAGGGGGGGGGGGGAATGGGAATTTTTTCTATTTATAGTCATTTTTGTAAAATTGGACGCAAAAGCTAAAGACTTTCCGGAAACAATTTTTTAATTTTATGACATTTTGCGGCGATTTAATGGTGACACAAAATACTAAAAAAGCATTGCAAAAAAAAAAATGTCTAAAGCGTCCTTTTTTGCATTGCTCGAATTTAGACACAAAAAATTCAAAAGTCGCTACAATGAGTTTTCTTTTTTGCATCACTCAAATTTAGACGCAAAAACTTATAATTGTGCTATAAAAGTTGTAATAACTATTCGAATATCCGTTCAGCACCAATTGCGTTGAGAATTAGCGACCATTATAAAAATGATGCAAATATTTTCTTTTTGCATCAATTTTCAAAAGGACGTAAATATTTTGGATGTAGGAAGCTAGAATTAAGTTTTAAATTTTTGCATTGCTCAAATTTAGCTGCAAAAATCATATTAAAAAAGAAGAAGCTACAATATGTTTTCTCTTTTGCGTCTCTTGATTTTAGATGCAAAAAATTCAAAGGACACCACAATATATTTTCTTTTTTGCGTCACTCTAATTTAGACATAAAAACTTAAAATTATACTGCAAAATCTTTAATAACCATTCCAATAACTGTGTACTATCGGTTGCGCCAAAAATTAGCGACCACTTTAAAAACGACCCAAATGTTTTCTTTTTGCATCGATTTTCAAAAAGACAGAAATATTTTGGATGCAAAAAGCCATTTTCTTGTAGTGATAAGTTTGGATATTAAGAATTTAGTAATTCTTATATTAAAAAAAAAATTGATGTTGAATTGTCATTTCTGCTACTTCTTTTTCACTTTTTGTTTTGTTTTTATTTATGTCCCACTGGTGTAGGCAATCTTGGGAAGGAATGGTTTTGGTAAGGTCATCTTGCAGATGGTTAGTATTCTTTCATTTTGACATTGACTTGTCCATGGCTGGGTCTTTATAAGATTTTTTTGCTGTCTATTACATTTGAGTGTTATTTTCAGGTTTAGTAGTTTGAGAAGATTTGTCACAAGTGACATGCTTCATGTGGAGCTTAAGGAGATTGTGGGAAATAGGTAATTAATTATGTGGCAAATGGAAGAATAATACTTCTAGTCTTGATAAAGTATTTGTGATGCTTCCTTGATGTTGCTATTCACTTGATATTGTTTGCAGAATCATTTTAAATCTTACACTTGGATAGTTGCTATGTATATTGAATGGTTTCTGTCTTATCAGTGGTTCTTCTTTATTTTTCATTTTTGATTGCTCAACATATATATTATTGATAATCTGCTCGTTGATGGGATGAAGATTATAAAATAACCAAACAAAATATTATTACATAAATGCTTAGGTTTTGTGCAGTAGGATGTTGTAGCTAGCTAGCTAGATAATATATGTGTAAATATATATGTATTTTATGCTTATATATTTTTTATATATACCTAAAGAGATTTTAGAGTGTGCTTCCCATAATCATTTTGGGAGTTGTGGTGTATTATTTATATATGAATATATATTTGATTTGTTAAAGCAATCAAATTAAAAAACAATGGCATAAATTATCTAATTTTATCATTATCTATTGATAAAGGAGATGGAGGATCTAAACTTGTGTGGTTGGAGTTATCTTTGGAATCTTTATTTGGTTTTGAATTTGAGTTTGTTGCAGATGTGAATGACTTGGTCTTTGTTACAATAAACCCCTGCAAATTTAAAGGTAGCTCATGAATGTTTAAGTTGTGCTGGATAAAGGAGAAATGAGCTGGGGGCAGGTGTTTAGTCAATGCATCAGCCAATTGATCTTTAAAGGAAAGAAAGCGTACAAAGAGGGACCGTGAAGCCACTTGATCACGGACAAAGTGAAAGTCAATGGAGATGTGCTTAGCCCTAGAGTGAAACTGAGGATTGGCCATTAGATATGTTGCTCCGATATTATTGCACCATAGAGTTGGAGGTTGAGGCAGCTTGAGACCAAGTTTGGTGAGAATGGATTAAGCCCAAGAAAGCTCGGTAGTTGTGTTAGCAATAGCTATGTATTCTACTTTGGAACTTGAGTGGGAGACTATCTTTCGCTTGTGTGAACTCCATGAAAGAATATTTGATCCAAAATAGATACAATAGCCCGTGATGGAGCGGCAATCATGAAGGCATCTAGCCAGTTAGAATCTGAGAATGCTTGGAGGTTGTAAGAGGTAGAACGTTTGAGAAGAAGACCATGGTGAGTGGTGAACCATAGGTAGCAAAGAATTCTCTTGACAGCACACCAACGATCAGTCGTCGGACGGTTCATAAACTGGCATACTTTACTAACAGCAAAGGCAATGTCCCGTCAAGTGAAGCTTAAGTACTGTAATGATCCCATCGTACTTCTGTAGAGAGTTGGATCTGAGAAGGGATCGCCATGATGTTGTGACAAGGCAGATGTGGAAACCATTGGAGAAGAAATGGGCATGGCATTGTGCATATTAACCTTGTGGAAAAGATCCTGAATGTAGCATTATTGTGACAAGAAAAGACCATCAGCCGTGAAATGGGCTTTTACACTAAGGAAGTAATGTAAGGGCCCAAGGTCTTTAAGTGCAACCATAGACTGCAAGGTAGTGATGAGTTAAGCTATGAGTCTTTGATCTGAGCCCGTGATGACAATGTTATCAACATATACTAAGATGTAAACAGGATGAGGCCGACGATTATAAATGAAAAGCATCGTATCAGCCTTTAAGCCCATGAAACCCATTTCAATGAGTTTTGTGCTAAGTCTTGAATACCATGCCTGTGAAGCCTGTTTTAAGCTATAAAGAGATTTCTTCAGGTGACAAACATGATTGGGAAATGCCGGATGCTTGAAACCTGGAGGTTGGGTCATGAACATGTCTTCTTTAATAACATCATGTAGAAATGCGTTCTTGACATCTAATTGACGAATAACCCAATTTGAAGAGATGGCAAGAGAAAGAATGAGGCGAATAGTGATAGGCTTGACAACGGGGTTATAAGTTTCTTCATAGTCAAGACCTTCCTGTTGGTGATAGCCTTTGGCCACAAGATAGACCTTGTATCTCTCAAGGGACCCATCGGCCTTTCTTTTGATCTTGAAGACCCATTTGCAACCCACTTAGCTCATCTTGGGCTTTGGAGGAATGAGAGCCCATGTGCCATTTTGCATTAGAGCGGTAAATGAGGTGGGCTCTGTGAGATTGGGCCTAGAAGAAGAAGTCTCTATAAGGTAGGCACGGTGTTGGCGGGCCACGGTGCATCAAAAAATTGTATGGGCTTGAAAATCCTGTTGAGCACAAGAGTATGCATGGGATGCTGAGACACTAGAGAAGGCACTAGACTGGGAGTAGAAGGCATAGTTGGTGCTGGAGAAGAGTTGGTAGTAACCACAGGCTGAGTTGTTGGGTCATTTGGTGGGGATATGCGAATTGTAGAGGGTAAAAGAGTACCTACAGAGTTAGAAGAAGAAGGAGCATGCATATATGGCTCAACAAATGGAAAGACCAACTCATCAAAGACAACATTTGTAGAAATATACATGCGACCAATGGAAATGTCTAAACACTTGTAACCTTTGTGCTTGGTGCTATACCCGAGAAAGACACACCGGGAAGAACAAAAGTCCGTTTTGTGTTTATTGTATGGGCAAAGGTGAGGTCAACAAGCACATCCAACGGTTTTTAAGAATTTGTAGTTTGGAATTTTGTTATAAAGGAATTCCATGGGAGACTTTTGGTTGATGATAGGTGATGGTAGTCGGTTCATGAGGTAGGCAGCAGTGGTAAAGGAGTCATCCCAATAGTGTTTCAAAACATATGCTGCAGCCAGTAGTGTGAGGCTAGTTTCCACTAAATGTCTACGTTTACGTTCAACTGAACCATTTTATTGATGAAGGTGAGGACAAGAAAGACGATGTGATATATCAAGTGAAGTCAAAATAGGATGTAATTTGCAGAACTCCCAATCAAATTGTATAGCTTTAATAGGTCAGCCAAAAAATCTTTCAACTTGATTTTTGAAATTGATAAAAATAGTGAAGACAATAGATTTAGAGGAGATAGGAAAAAGCCAAATATATTTGGAATAATTATCCACAAAGCAAAGGTAATAAAGATTTCTATTGATAGAAGATTGGGGAGATGGACCCATACATCTGTAAATAGTAAATCTAATGGACCTTCAGAAATAGACGTAGACAAATGAAAAGGAAGTCTGTGACTCTTGCCTAGTAGACAAGAATGACAGACGTTATTTACAGATTTTTGGGACACATTTAAATGTGTAGATAAAATATTGTGAACAATACGTAAGGAAGGGTGACCAAGACGATTGAGCCACTGAACTAGAGAAGCCCAAGCACTGAAGAAAGCTGCGGGTGAACGAGAGAGCTTGGATAGATTTTGTAATGGGTAGAGACTATTGCTACTCTTGCCTTAGAATCGGGTAGCTCCTGAAAATTTATCCTTAACCCAAAAGAAGAAAGGGTGAAAATCAAAATAAACATGACTGTCTTTGGTAAATTGATATATAAAAAGAAGATTCTTTTTGATATTAGGAACATGCAAAATTTGACTTAAAAATAAGGATTTAGAGGAAGAGAAAAGAGTAGAGGAGCCAACATAGTGAGTATGCAAGCCTTTCCTATTACCAACCATAACTAGATCCTGTCAAATATATTCTTTAGTGTGGAGATTCAAATTGCCCAAGTTAGATGTAATATGGTGAGAAGCACCAATATCGATATACCATGATTGATTTAAGGGAGCATGGTTGTTGGCAGCATATGCTTGAGGTGGTGAAGGATTTTGAGAGTCTTGATCAAACCGGTACCAACATTTAGGTGCTATGTGCCCCCCCAATTTAAGGTAAATATGGCAAAATGCTCGAGAAGAGCCAGATGAGTTTGTTGGTGAAGAAGAGGAGTTAGAGAAATTGCGATTACATCTACCAAAGCCACGGGAGGACATATTTGAATTGTCGCGACCACGACCATTTTGTGAAAATTTCCTGGTAGCCATATTAGCATATGGAAGGCTAACATTGGAAGTAGCATCAATTTGCTCTAGGTGAAGTTCATGTGTGATCAAATGGCCATAAAGTTTGTCAAGCAACATAGGCTCTAAACGATTGTTGACCGAGGTAATAAGAGGATCATATTCAGTAGGTACTCCAATAAGAATATAAGAGATGAGTTTAGAGTCACCAAGTGGCTGACCAATAGCAGATAACATATCAGCAAAGCTCTTAGCTTTTTGAAAATAATCTTGGACTAAGAGATTACGTTTATTCAACGTGCTAAGTTGGTATAAGGTATTTATTTGTCGAGCACGAGATGTAGTGGAAAACATCTTCTCAAGAGTCATCCAGACACCACAGGAGGTTTCAAGATCGACAACTTGTGTAAGAACAGATTTTGAAAGAGCGGAGATTAGGGTGCTCAAGATCAATTAATCTTGTTCAAACCATATGTCATACTTGGGATTTGGGAGAGGAGGCGGGTAAGAATTGTGGAGAGGCAAGATGATTGCCATTAAAAAAGCAATAAAGTTTTTGGCCACGTAGGTAAGTAAGGAGTTGGGCCTTCCAAAAGAGGTAGTTGTCACAATTTAGTTTGAGGGTGATTTGATGAGTACGATGAATGGGAGAGGCTAAAGGGTGAGACATGGAGGAGGAGGAAGTGGAGGAGGACATAGCAACAAGTAGGGATCAATTGGCTCTTGATACTTTGAAGAGATTTTATAATGTGCTTCCCATAATCATTTTGGGAGCCATGGTGTATTATTTATAGATGAATATACATGTGATTTGTTACAACAATCAAATTCAAAAACAAAGATACATATTATCTAATCTTATCATCATCCGTTGATAAAGGAGATGGAGGAGATAAACTTGTGCTTTTGGAGTTATCTTTAGAATCTTTATCTGGTTTGAATTTGAGTTTGTTGTAGATGAGTATGACTTGGTCTTTGTTTCAATAATACTTGTATGCATTTGCTCATTTATCTTCTCTAAAGGTGAGCATAGATGATTCATGCTTTCATATTAGGAAACGGTTGGTTTAAGAAGAGTTATATATATATATATATATATATATATATATATATATATATATATAAAAGCTTATAATTAAAATATTGATGTTGGTTGATATAAGAGTTTTTCTTTACTTAGCTAAGACATTATTGGTGTGCAATCTATCATTGCTACTTGAGAAGATTACGGTGGATCATATCTAGCTTGTTAGCGTTAATCATATTGCCATTATATATAGAGATTTTAATAGCGCTAGATTTCGTTATTTAAATGATTATTATATATTTAATAAGGAGAATACAACAAATCCTTTCTAGTTGCATGTGTGTTGTTATATCAAGTATTATATTTAAAAAAAAAATGATGGATGCAACGCCTGGTGCAACCGGCTTGTCCATGTCATTTAACAAAAATATGCATTTTTCACCCGTTTAATTTCCCTCTTCCTCTCCCTCTCCATTTCATTCCCCCTCCCTCCCTCTTTCCATCTCCATCTCCATTGGACCTCTCCTTCTCCCTCTCCATTTTGTTTTCTCATCCCTTTTCCTCTCCATATTGTAACCCTAAATCCATCCCTCTCCATCTCCACGGGAACATTACCACGGGTTGATTGAAGTAGGAACCAACAGCAAGAATGAACCGATAGGGGAGAAGGAACGACGATGGAAAGGAACCGAGAGGGGAGAAGGAATCAACAGCGAGGGGAGAGGTGGTAGCCACCTTGCTTTTGTAGGCCGTGAAAGATGTTGGTGGTAATGGCCCTCCTCTGCCTCTCCCTCATATTCGTCTTCTCCTTTGGTGGTAAAGAAATAATGGGTGACACCACATAGCATCACCTTCAAACAACAAAAAGGGTCCCTGTTTTTAGCAACTGAAACAGTGCTTGGCTTTCTTGGTTTTACCTCAGTTGCTACCTCACACCATACCCACCACGGTGGTCACCTCTACGAGCTTTCTCCACCACCCTGCTGAGCCACCTTCCACCACCTACCACAAACATGCACAGACGTAGCCCCTGTTTTGCACCGTCAACAACAACAGAAAACGCTGCCACTAGACGATGGAACCACCGCGGGGACTCCCATAGCCCAGCTCGTTCGTGATACCTAGACCGTCAACAGCGTCTTTCGCCGCCTAGATACATCACCATCGAGCTCCACAAGATAAGCCATAGCTTAGTTATGCTACTCCCTAGACCACTTGCCATTCTACCGCTCTCAGCTATGCCTGTTGAGCTACACCATAACCAGTTGGGAGACAGCCAAATCGACACGATCATACCACCTGTTTTCCACAGCTTCTAGCTACTAACACGTTCAGCTATTTTCCTCGGTGCCCAGCTTAGCCACATACTACTTCTTCTGTTGAAGTCCCTATGCCGTTAACTTAGCCAAGCTGCCACTGATTTCCACCCTACCCCACCTTCCTCGGTGCCCAACGCCAGCTCTATCGCACCTCCCCTCCACAGTTACTCCGTTTTGTTGTTGTTCTCTTGCGTAAGCTCTACCACCCAAGGAGTTTTTATTATTCACGTCTACTACCCTCTTGTTAAACAACATGCATACAATTGGTTATGATTTTTTTTTAAAATAATATCAACTGATGTAAACCAATGCCGTCGGGGTTCTCCATTGACGGTTGTCTATAGAAGAATTGATATTTTTTTATATATTCTGTTTAGTGCAATTTATATATATATATATATATATATATTTTTTGTGAAAAACCCTTTCCAGCGAGTTCAATTCGGTGGAAATATTTTTTGACAATAAAGAGACTATTTTTGGCATCTATACCTCGCCAGGCGACAATTAACTATGGTTTAAACGGCATATTTCCAACAATTTTTATTATTTTTTTGGCAATCTTAATAACCAGAAATAATAGACAATTCTTTGTAACTACTAGTAGATCACCAAAAAATCTTTTTACTTGTCTCAACATTAGCAACCATGTCGTGGCGTGGCTGTTGTACCTAAGTGAAACATTTGGGGTCTAGGTTCTTTTCTTTGAACGAAAACAGCAGAAGCGTTCTTCTTCCTCCTTTGTTTTCTTCACTGCACGTTACGACCACCCTTTCTCATGCCAGCAGTGCCGCCTACGTTTCTCCGTCTTAAATCTCCATAAAGATGATAGCTCTCACAGTGTTGAGAATCTCTAGAAGATTCGAACGCTACGAACCCTTCAGATTTTGTTCGTTGCCACTAAGACTGTTCATTCGGACCGGAACCCGGATAACCGGGTGTCCGGTTATGGGTTTCGGCCCGGGTCAAGTCCGGGCCGAAACCCGCATTTTAAAACCCGAGTGAACCCGGACCGGGTTCCGGATTTTAAATCCAGAACCCGGATTTAAACCCGATATCCGGGTTGTTTTAAAATCCACTTAACTAAGTGGGCAACCGGTTAAGTCAAGGACCTAACATCCCAGACTCCAGTGATGATCACTGAGTGTGGGCAACGGAAATACACTGATAGAGAGGTAGCGGAACGACACTGAGAGAGAGAAAGTGATGAGAGAGAGAGAGATGGGTAGGGAGTTTTACGTATGAGATGGGTAGAGAGTTTTACGTATGCCATGCAACGTGTGGGAGCCGTGGGTTGCCGGGGGGGGGTTGCTGCGAAGGTGCTGACCTTCAACTGATCAGCGTCAGACGGTGGAGGCTCGTTCTCCGGCGTCTTCTGCTGGCGGTGACGACCTGAAAAGGGAGAAGTGATGACCGGCGTTATCTGCGGCTGAGGAAGGAAACGTGGAGGGCTGCTGGACGCACGGTGGCTTCCAAGATGCAGTGGCGGCTCGTTTTCCGGTTAGACGTATTTTGGTTTGGGTGTAGCAGAACGGAGCACTATCGTGGCGGTTTCCGGCGGCTGGGCAACGGTGGAAACAGAGATCACGACGGATTCTATACAGAACGTATTAAAACAGAGATCATGACGGATTAAAATAAATAAGAATATAGCAGAACGGAGCACTACCGAGTCCATGTTTGCTCTGTTTTCATGCTTAAAAATAGAGATTTCTGTATTGTGGGTGCAGGAACGTCAGGGTGTGGAAGACGTGCGGCGGTGAAGGTTCCTTCTGGTGCTCTGGTCCTCTAACAAACCCAGAGACTGTCCATTGAGTTGGGAGAAGCAGATTCTTTCAATAGCAGGTTTTTTGTGTTGTTTCATACCCTTATTAAGCAAGGGTTTGTTATGTGCTTACTGAATGCAATTCATTTGACAGTAGAAGGGATAAAATATGAAACAATCCGAGTTGTACAAGAGCTGTGGGATTTAATTTGCAGTTTCCTTTAGAAGAGAAGTACATACAGATATTTTAGGACCTTTTTTTTGTCTATGACATAAGTAAGATCTATATATGAATAGTTTAGATTATGGCTCTTTTTAGTTGCCCGAGTTGTGAGTTTATGTCGAGCTCATACAATGGTTCATTCTATCCTATGACATGGGATTTAAAAAAAAACCGGGTTCAATCCGGAACCCGGAATCCGGGTTTGAAAAAATCCGGATTCATCCGGGTTCCGGCTTGTTTCTGACCCGGGTTAACCCGGTCCGGATTCCGGCCCGGATTTGAAATCCGGGTTCTGGTTTAGGTCAACCCGGATTTCCGGGTTGGAACCCGAATGAACAGGCCTAGTTGCCACCATTCGTAACATAACTCCTCATTAATTTCCAGCCATCGGTTTCCTCTCTAAATAAATTGCATTCTCCCAGGCCTATAAAGACCCCAACCCCGAACCTTTCCAATGCACCCAACTTAGTTTCAAGTTTTATCTTCTCTCTTCACTCAAGATCTTCCTCCTATTTTTCTGCAATCGGAACAATTTTGGTAAGGCGCTTTTCTTTAGTTTCTCTTGTTTTATATTTCTCAATTGTGTGGTGATTATTCCTATTAAAATCACTGCATTGTTGTATACGGTTTTAGAAATAGTTTTGGTGATATATATGGTTATAAAAATACATATACACATAGGAGGTTGAGATTTATGTACATAGCCCTTTTAATTGAGAAAATATTGTCTGCTAGCCACTAGGCCGTGTACCTGCAAAGTTGCATATTTTTACTGCTTCAGCACGTGGTTCTTGTTGTTTGGTTTTTTAATTTTTGGTTAACGGTCACGTTCTATATATAGATACTGGTTAATGTGAAAATAACTTCTGATATTTAATATCTGATTTCACGTTGGACACATGAAGATTTATGCAATGGATAGAGAACCTTGTGCCAATTACTTATGTACCACTAGCTGATCCGATACTATTAAGGATAAATTATGGAAAATTTCGTTGGGCTTAAATTAGTAAATGGGCCCGTAATCATAGAAACCCAATTAAGATTTATTGGATGAGATACGTTTATTTTGGACGTGAAAGTGTTAAAACTCCAAACACAGTTACCATTCTATATTCCTCTTCATAATACAATTCCTAACTGATTTCTTTCTATAAAGTCCAACCATCCACGTCTCAACTCCCACTAGATTCACTCAACCAGACCTCTCCCAATGGGATTACAATTCCACGTTCACCTCTTAAACCTACAAGCAAAAAGTCCCTCTGGCACGCGTTCGTGAAAATCACTATGAAACTTGAAGTTGCCGCACCTCACATTCGCCGCGTTACAGCTCACGGTCTCCACTCGGTAGCTGCCACCTTGCCGAAACTACACGTTAAGTCTCTCTCCATTTTAGATTCCTGCCTTTCCCTCACGTTAGTCCCTCTTTATCCCAACGTTAAAATTACACTCGTAGCCTCCTCCGCACAGCCACCGTGAAACCCACTGCACGAACACCACTAATCATGCACTACCATCCCAAAGCCAAGCCAACCACGCAACTGTCTCACCACCCTTTCCTCTCCACGCCACAACCCATCGTGAACTCTAAGCCACAAAAAGCCCCTGTTTTATCACCCGAAAACAGAGCACTAGGCTCTCCAATCTTGAGCCACCGACGAGCCACCCAACTGCACCCAAGCCCACCGTAAGCCACGGCCAACCCTCACAACCAAGCTGGAAGCCACGCTGCACGTCCTCTTCCTCTCCTTCGGTGACTCTCTCTCAATACCTCTCGGCCAAACTCTACGATCTTCCTCATGTCGACTCTCTCTCTCTCTCTCCGTCTAGCCAGTGCCTAGGGTCCAGCCTTGAGCCGCCGTGAAGCACCACCACGCCCCCACTTTCCCATGTGTTATGACATGAAGAAGATACCATATGTTATGGGTATATTGCATTGCTAGATTGTACATGCTGACAGTGCACCCAATGTATCTTCCTTATATATGGATCTCACAACCTACGGCCATTGGACGAAATCAAAATATATTTAGATTCGCTAACCCTAACTCACATGGGTCATAATTTAGATTCGCTAACCCTAACTCACATGGGTCACTACGGGGTAATGGCCTATGATAAAGATAAGATAAAGATAAGTTTATGTTCATGTTATTTGTGTATGTATTTATGAGTATGCATATTTTCAAGAAAATCCTATATTTATTATGTTTACTGTATGATATATTGTTTATTAAGTATTCGACCCATTTTTATATATTTTTATTTTTTCTTACAACCTCAAGTGATGATTTTATGAGGATGAGACTGCATTATAGAACTTGACACCGGGAGGTGAGGCAGAGACCTAGACATATTATGCTATGATTAGCTTTATGATTTTAGTTTAATAATTTATTTTGATAAACACATGAGACCTTAGTTATTTTAAATAAGTATTTCTATAGACTCTCTTTGAAATTTTAAGTATTTAATAAAGATTAAATTTATTTATTTATGGGGGATTTTTCATATATGGTGCTAATTTAGACAGAAAAGTTTTTTTTTTTTTTTTAGTTCAAATTTAGTAGCACACTGATTTCCCTAAAATTTTATAAATGACTTTATTGTGGATTGGGGGTGTCACAAGTCCTGGGGAAATTAGAGGGAAGTCTTGATTAAATGTCATTTTTGTAACTTTTCCGTAAGCCTAAATGCTCGTACAGTAGTATAGATTTTTAAGTGCTATTAGATTTATGCCTTCAGTTTATAAGTCATGGTCGAACCTGTTTTAAATTTGGTTTTACGTTCAGTTGGTATTATTTTGGGTCTGTTTATACGTACGGTTGATGTTATATATATTGAGTTTGATTTTGCAGTGGGTTTGTGTTTATGTTGGGATTACATCATTTATTTAGCTTCTGAGTGATACTGTAATCGTTATCAAAAAATAATTCGTGTAATAAGATAAGTAGGTTCAATTAATCTGACATTCTCATTAAAAGTTTCTGAGTACTTTATTTTTCTTAAGCATCGACTATGAAGTGTTATTGCTCGAAAAAAATTTTATATCATGAAATGTGTACGTAGCTTGAGCCTAAACTTATACGTAATTAGTCATGACATATTTATAGATGATTATATTTGAAAATTGATGTGAATTATAGAATGGTCAGGTGAAATAATATATGAATTTTATGATAGTATGATACCGGTACTAAATTATATTTGGGAGGATAATTGTATTGGACGTACAATTTTGAGAAGGTGTAGACCCGCTCAACCAGAAATGTATGGGGAGGACACTACATTAAAGAACATTGAAAAGGTGTAGGCACTAAATGGAAAAGTAAACGGAAATAATAACTAGACATTAAGAATGTGTAGATCCCAATGAAGATGAGTTATGGAAAGGATAGCCACCCTTGAAAGGGTAGTAGTTGCCCATGGAAGAATTTTTGAAAGTATTTTATTTATATGATACAAAACTTTTATTTTACGTTAGTATCATGATTTCAATTATATTTGCTTATCAATTTTTTTTTTTTTTTTAACTTCTTCTTCTTCTTCTTCTTCCTTATTTTTTTATTTTTTAAATGAGTCTCCTATGTTACACTTAGCTTATTCAATCCTACTTATTGAGCCATCGATTTACCTTTCAGCTGTGAAATTTTTTATTTTACAGATATTAAGCTGTAGACTTACTATCCACTTGTAAAAATTTCTTATTTTATAGATATTAAAGAGGAGTATGCCAAAAAGGAGGTTTAGAGGAAACGTGGGAGGGTTAGACTTATAAGAGCGATGAAATTAATCTTATATATGGAATAATTCAAAATTTTATGAACTAACATTTTGAGTTGGTTTCGTGTTTAGAACTCAATTTATATACAAAGGTTTTTATGTCATTTTCTCTTATTATTATTTAAGTTACCATTGTAATGTCAATAGAATCACCTCCAATATTTAAAAAATTTGGGGCATGAAAAAATCGTCCTCCATTGCAAACAATAAAACAAATAACTTAGGACTCGAGTTCGAGATACTTACAACTATAAGGTGAGATAGAGAAGAAAAGGGTTTTGATGATGGCAACAATGTAGGCTGCGACGACGAGGACAATAACGTCCGATTGCGATGATGGCAAGTGAGAGAGTTGATAGAGAGGCCAGAGATAGAGAGAGAGTTAAGACTGCAAGGGTGGAGTGGAGGGGTTAGGTTTCATTAAACTCTTGTAATGAAACAATCCCATTTTGAAAATATACAAACCATTTCATTACAAAACTTATTTTATATATATATATATATATATATATATATATGGCTGGATGGACAGGTGAAGCTCAGATGAGTCGAGGCCCAACTTGGCATCTCCTCAAGGCAGGTATCCGTCTGTTTGCCGGCAGATAACCCCACCTAGCGGAGGCTGGGCAGGCTGGGTGCATTTACTCCAACCCCTGGCCTACATTAAACTCATAATTGTAATAAGTTAATTTAGGCTAGTATAAACTCGGCTTGAATAAAATATATGAAGTGGGTGATACATATACATGCCACATATTATCTATATATATATTGATATTAATTATGTGCCTGATCTCGTGTTGTATGTCCACTAAGTTCCTGGACTACCTTGTAACAATGACAGCTTGAGACGGTAAACCCACACGCATTCCACTGATCTATATTGTTCATAAGCAAACAGTGAAATCCAAGCATCACCTTGATTAAGGGGTTGCCAATTAAGCAAGAGAATTATCAGATTTTAAAAGTACATTAATGTAAACAAAGATGATGGTAAGCAATAATTTTTTGATCCACGTCTACATCCCTCAAGTCAAAGATCATTATGAGTGCAAGCTCATAGCCGGCAATACACTTGAAAATTGGAATAGCAATACATAACATAGTGCAGAAAAAGATAATCTATTTAAGTTAAAAGAGAGTTAGGGAACCTCAAAGTTCTATAAAATTTAGCAAGAATAGCAAACCACCTATGCCGGCAAACGAAAAAAACACTTAGTATAAAGGGCTTAAGAATGAAAAATTTAAAAATATAAAACTTCGTCCTTATTGGGGATTGAACATGGGTCACCCACGTGACAGGCGATCGAGAATACTTATCACTATAATACAACGACTTTAAGTAGAAATAAGGTACTTTCTGTTAACAATTTTAACTTACACCTAGGTTAAGTTGTGATATAAAAATGGTTTTAATTCATATTATCTTATTATTATAATTTTTTAAATTTTCACAAAAAATATAATAAATAATTCAATTTTTTAAATTTTAAAACAATAATAATATTAAAAAATAAGATTTTATTTAAATTTTAATTTTTATCTAAAATCTTCTTATTTCTTCTCACTTTTTAGAACTGATGTTAAAGGTGGTGACCTGTGAACTCATTAGCTATGAGGATGGTTTAGGACTAGATGTTCTTATAGGCCTCGAAAGATGGGCTGCAATTGGCCCAAGAAAATTAGAATAATCCCCAGCTTCTAGCTTTGATCTAAGGCTTTTTATTACGGTATATTATAACATTAGAAATCTGGAAAATCTAGCCGATGCTGCTGGGCTCCTCGATCTGGTTTAAAATTCCAATACGTGATATTTCCAAGAAAAAAATTAAAGAAAACATTGTCACACAGAAAGTTATAAACGACAAGAGAATAAATATTGATCATTAATCAAACCCTGCATCAATATATATATATATATAATATATATGTATGTATGTATCATTAATATTATTTATATTAGTAGTTGTAACTATATATATATACCTACAGAAAACCAATTAAATGGATCATGATTATGATATTTAAGAATATTCTAAGCAAACAGATGCTTCTAAATATTGATCTCTCATGTAAGCTAGCTGCAACTCTAGTTTGATCTATCATGTACGATTTCCGGCTGCCATGAATCATCGATCTCTGGTTAGTATGACCATTCCCGATCGAGATGCATCCAGTTTCATTTTGCAGACAACATCAGTAAAAACTGGAAAATGGAAAGATATATAACCCCCCAATATATAACAGATCATTAATATGGAGTTAACCGATCGATCAATGAAATATTCTCAGTATCTGAATATATGTCAGTATCTGAAAAGACGAAGTTCATGCAGATTAAGTAGATGGAGCTTCATTTCACGTGCGGACTAAACTTCTTCTGGCTCAATTATTATATCTATATATATATTATTTCAAGATATACCTTAAATATTAACACCACTCAATTTCATATCTATTTCTGATCCAAAAATTAAAAAGGTAATTGAAGATGATCAGGGTCTGGGAATCGGCGATCAATATTGATGGCAACCTTTAGGAGGACTTCGATATTTGGGTTTTCACTTGTGGCCATAGTTTAACAAGCAATAAAGGAAACAGGACAACTATAAAGAGAGAAGGAACAAAGAACCAAAAAAAATATATTTATGACTCTTTATTATTGTTTAGATGTAAGTACTTAGGATATGTAGATTAGGGGGTAAAATTAACTCATATAAACTCAGAAAAGAAAAAGTGTTTATTTTCCCTTCGATTTATTAAGATGGGTCATCACGCACGTCTATTTTGCATAATTGTATAAACATACAGCTTATATATGATTCATAATTCAAATTGTACATGTTTTCAGATTATGAAATGCAATATCAGGCCTGAAAGACATATATGCTTTAATTAAGGTACCTAATTCAATCATATATAAAGCATGTTTTAAGATAATGAACTGGATAAGATGAACTTTTTCCTTCTTGTACTCAAATGTCAGATGAACTTATCATATTGTATAGTTGAATTCTTGATTTCTTGTGACTCAAATGTCGGATGAACTTATCATAAGACCTAATTAGTTTATTGAATTCTTGATTTCTTGTGACTCAAATGATCATCTTTGCAAGTTATCATCAGTACCCGAAATTGACCTTGCTATTCGTCATTGATTTCTTCGATCGCCGCCTTTTGGGAAACCAAGGTTTTACGCTTTTAAATGTAATTGGAGTTCCCTCAAGTTCTTGAATTGTAATATCTATATCATTTGTACACATGATATATGGGGAACTTATAATTTGACTCTAGTTGGGCATCATATATGGCTGATCCCCAGTACCCCATGCTAGCCAAACCTAACTAGCCCCACGTTGGCTTTATTGTATTCACCTATCATTCTTACCAAATTCTCTCAAGCCACACCTACAATTCTCCCATGATACGTTAAGTGTATATATAATGCAAGATGTCTCATTGTCCATAACCAGTATATGGGACCATTTTTATGCCAAGGCATACAAGTTACTAGAATTGTATGCGTTCTTCAAATATTATTGACAATTATCTTCTTTTTGGTGGGAGTTATTGACAATTAACTTCATTTTGGTGGGAGTTTTTGACAATTAACTTGGTCTATGACTCAATTAATGCATGTTGGTGTGGGGTCTAATATGAACAGTCATATCTGAGGAATAAAAACCAGATCAACTTGAAAGAATGTTTATCGGATGACTTTTTCAAGGTCGTATCCCTGACACGGATAGTTGGAATTTGGAATCATGAGCCTATAAATACCTCACAATTCTTGTTAAAATGATATCAAGATCGCAAAATCCAAAATTTCAAAGGTTCTTAGGATCTCTCTCTCTCTCTTACTCTCTGATCTCTCTCTCAAGCTGATCTCTGATACCTGAACCTTAATTACTCTCCATGGAAACAACAAATGAAGTCCTGCAGCCTTCAACTTATGGAAATCTGATCACCGTTCTCAGTATTGATGGTGGTGGAATTAGAGGAGTTATCCCCGGAACTATCCTTAGCTTTTTAGAATCTGAGCTGCAGGTCGACTATATTACTCTAGCAACATGCATGTTAATATGAAGAGCAAATTCCACGTTCAGAATATCACGCATTCCATTTTTATTTTTAGTCGACTCATGCTGATCTTAGTAGTCTTACACCATATATATGCATGCACGCGCATGCATAAACACCCACACATTAATTAGTATAGAAACACACAAACATATATACATTATTTAGATTATATCTTAATTTGTTTGGTTATGGTGCAGAAACTGGACGGTGAAGATGTAAGAATCGCAGATTACTTTGATGTGATTGCAGGGACAAGCACAGGCGGTCTTGTGACTGCCATGCTGACAAGCCCAAATGAAAAGAACCGACCCTTGTTTGCCGCCAAGGATATCAAGGACTTCTACCTAAACCAATGCCCTAAAATATTCCCACAAAACAGGTGAATTTTATTTATTTATTTTTATTGTATTCAATTCCACAACTCGTGTTACAGTCATTAACATGAACTCGATCATGATATATTTGAATTCCAGTTGTCCATGGTTCCCTCATGTTACAAAGATAATGAAAGCTTTATCCGGACCAAAATACGATGGCAAGTATCTACACAGCCTTGTCAAGGAAAAACTTGGAAGCACAAGGTTGCACCAGACATTGACCAATATTGTCATCCCAACATTTGACATCAAGCGGCTCCAGCCAACTGTCTTCTCCAGCTTTGAGGTACGTAGAACTACTATTTAAAATCACGTTTCCATCTTTTCCATTCCCAAGCGAGATGAGGGATTACGATGTTCATGACGACCGGCCATTGAGTTAGCTAGAAAATTATAACTTTCAATTGAAAATGAGTTCGAAATATAACTTCCAATTTTAATTTAATTTTTCCATGCACCAGTTGAAGAGAAACCCAAGCTTAGATGCCTTACTCTCGGACGTATGCATCGCAACCTCAGCAGCACCAACTTATCTTCCCGCTCATTACTTTCAAACCAAAGATCCCTTAGGAAAAGTTCGAGACTTTAACCTTGTGGACGGTGGCGTTGCTGCAAATAATCCGGTACGTACGTACATATCATATGATATCATATATCCTACACAAGCAAATGTAAATTTCAATTTCCTTTTTCTTTAGAGGATTCATTTACTAAATTTGTGCATTAAATAATATTCTAGGCTTTGCTTGCCATCGGTGAAGTAACAAAGGAGGTCACTAAAGGAAATCCAGACTTCCTTCCCATGAAACCGATGGACTATGGAAAGTTTCTGGTAATATCATTGGGAACTGGATCTTCAAAAGCTGATAAGAATTATACTGCGCATGAGGCAGCTAAGTGGGGCATTTTGAGCTGGCTAACCAATGGTGGTTCCACACCTATTGTTGATATATTTACACAAGCAAGTGCGGATATGGTCGACTTGCACCTTTCCGTTGTTTTCCAAGCCCTTCAGTCAGAGCAAAGCTATCTCCGAATTCAGGTATATATTTTTATTATTATTATTCATGGCCGCCAATATTTCTCCATAAACGGATGCATGCATGCCAATATACATAATGAATATACGAAATTCAAAAGCCTTTTATCAATTCAACCTTTCTTCATGACTCCCTGTCCTGTATTTACAGGACGACAAGTTGACTGGGGATGTCTCTTCTGTGGATATAGCCACAAAGAAGAATTTGGATGATCTTGTGCATGTTGGTGAAGAATTGCTAAAAGAGCCAGTTTCTAGGGTGAATTTGGAAACTGGACTTTTCGAGCCTTCTAGCCATGAGACTAATGAAGAAGCTCTCAGAAGGTATCTAGCTAGCTATAATTCTATATAATTAATTAAACTTTGACAATACTAGCTTAATTTGGTGAATTATATTTACTTATTACGTTAAACTCGTGTTAGTCAAATGGAATATTTATCAAAACTCAATTATTTCTTGCAGGTTTGCGAAAATACTATCCCAAGAGAGGCAGCTTCGCCATGCTAAGTCCCCTCATGGACACGCCGCAAATTCCAAATGATGTTACTCTTTAAACGGTCAAAGAACTTATTTGTGTGATGAATATATATTTCATTAATTCTCTAATTTGTTGGAAGTTGCATGTGGAAAATTATTGTAAGGTTGAGGTGGGGGCACATAATAATCCACCATTTGACCCAGTCAATATTCCAAATTATGTAATTTAATTTTCTGTTTTTTCTTCGATTTTTTGTGGTGTGATCAATAAAAATAAGGCAATTACCTGCCAACTATATTTTTTACTGCATTTTCTCTCGATCAAATTGCAACTTTCTTGGAACTATTGTTCTTGCATGAAACTATATATAGTTTCACCATTACTGCCAACTATTGTTCTTGCATGGGTTCGATCCCTTTCCTTAATTTCACTATCACTGCGGCCCGTCAGTATTGCATCTTTGCCTCAAATTCACCCACACGAATGCCATACAGATATCTATGCAGATTCATTGTCCTCTAGCTAGCTAGGGATAGAATGGCCGGCCAGTTAATTATTAATAAGATCGATCGAATTTATTTTTTTATATAACGTACAGTACTACGTACGTATTATCACCAAACCAAGCATAATTCCCAAGTCTGAATGAGTACTCTAATAATGTATAAATTAAGCGTGCATGCAATGCAGGCATGTAATGCGTCACCTTCCCAAAACGTTGTTTCAAGAAGAAAAGACACAAAGATAAGAAGAGATGAGAACTTTGTAAATAGTAGTAAGATAATTTGTAAATAGTAATACTGAAATTATTTGAGTTAAAATATTTTATGAAATTTTGGAAAATGAAAGAGAAAATTGAATAAAAATCTTATAAATTTAAAATATTGTTAGAACATAAATTTTTTATATTAAATTTGTTTTGAGATTTGAGAAATTTGTTATGATCAAATAATGATTAGATGAAAAAGTTAAAAATTTGTAAATTTGAAATGATCAGTTCTACTACATATAATCCATTTTGCATGTTTATTGCGTACTCCACTGATATAATTGACCAAAACAGTTATTTTATATTACAAAAAAAGTGATACAGTCAGTCATATTAGAAGAGTGTGTAAGGAATACGCAAAAGTGATTACACATAGAGACGTTATTGATTTGAAATTAAAGAGTATTTGTATTTGAATATTGTTTGAATGATAAGATGAGATGATATCAAAGGAGATGAGTTGAAGCCATATGTGAAACCAAACCGAACTTATATATGTAATTTCATATATATACCACTGATATTTTGATGTCCAAGTTTATGAATATACCAAAGCGCCGTGTAGATCACTGACGATCACCATATTAAAGTCTCGTTGCACGTACGTGATGCTTGGATTCGAGGAAAGTTGAATGCTCGATCGCTTTCACCAACTGCATGCAATTAAAGACTTATAAAATATTATATAATATATATAGCTTTGACTAAGCCAAATATTGATTCCTGATTGTGTGACTGAGGACCCGGCGCCACACCCAGGTCAGATTTCTACGCTACGGTACCGGCGATATTGCATATGTAGCTAAGACCGGTACTATTTTTTTATTAATGGTCGAGAGGCCTAGGACTGTACAAAATTCCGATATTTTCGATTCCATCCGAACTCTGCTCCAATTCCGACTCCGACATAGTCGGAATTTTCAAAATTCGGAATTGGAGTCGGAGTAGCTCCGAGGAAATGTTCAAAGGTCGGAGTCGAATTCGGAGTAGAGAGTTGCTCTGAATTTTGACTCCAAACCCCGACTTTTTAAAAATTAAAGTAGATGCAAAACGACGTAACTTTTTTATTTTTTTTTTAAATTTACCTCTTTATTAAACGACGCCGTTCTATTTAAATAGGAACGACGACGTTCACTATGGCCCGTTGGCGTTGCATGATGCCATTTCTCTTCAATGTCTTCATTTGTCTTCAGTCTTCACAGTCTTCAGTTACCCCTCCCCGTCAGTGCCCTCACCCCCTCGCCCCGAGACCTCAGACTCTCAGCTGAGTCAGCTCACTGCGACACAACCTCACACCGTCACACGACTACCCTCAGCCTCACACGACGACCCTCATTTGTCTTGCCCATACACAGCTGAGAGGCATCCTGCCGACTTGTCACCACTGACTTAGTGCCATCTTCGGTCTTCCCAACCCCCAATCGGTAATTTTAGGTTGTATTTTTTTTTCAAATAATGTAATGTAATGGTCCCTTTTTCTTCAATTTAATTTGTTGGTGTATGAATTTAGTTCATTGTATGTAATTAGGATGGAAATGCATTATGAGAATGTTTGTTATAGGAATGTACATGGGGTTGCATGCAAACTGTTTGTGAAAATGCCTCAGTGGTCCTCGATTGTCCTATATTATATATTATCCAACTGATTATATATATATATATATATATATATATAAATGTATGTATGTCTATATCTATGTGTCCTCATTTAGGTTTACAAAAACCAGCTTTTAATAATATTGCTTGTTATTTTCTACCAACTTTGAAGATGTAAAAGATGGGGAATTGTATATATATGCACTGCTGCCAAAACAACATTAATTTGTTCCTATTTGTGAGAATTATTGAGGAGAATATCTGGTAAGCTTTAAGAGAATATATAGTGTAGTAGATGACAGTGTTGATGGCATAGGAATACTACAAGTTTTTTGAAATAATATTTTACATTTTATAACTATATATAACATTATTCATTTCTATTATTATGATTGTTGAGTTTGACTTGATTTCCTGCTGAAAATGTATTTTTTGGGGCTTGACTTGACTGTTGCTTGACCCTGGCTCAAGCAAGCTGAGCTTGACACTTCGCTCGACCCTCCGCTCGAGCTAAGTGGAAACATAGAGTTTCGCTCAACGTCCACTCAAGGATCTGCTCGAGCGGTATGCATCCAGAGAGCTTCGCTCGACACCTGTTCGATCGATATGCATCCAGAGAGTTTCGCTTGACACTCGCTCGACTGTCCGCTCGAGTGGGAATGCAACCCTAACGTGCTGGTCTTCTAAGATTCATGAAATATAGTTATATGCTAATACATTATAAGTAAGTAAAAAAACGCTTATCCATGATTTATGATACTACAACAACATTTACTCAACATGAAATTTCGCATTTTAGGTCCTAACATATTGACTATGCAAAATCCTAATATAGGAACATTGTCAATTTGTGGACAGATAATAAAATCATTGTTTTCTACAAATCCCAGCTTTGTTCACAACATTAAGAAGCGTGCAACAGGTCAAATCATTGATTAAAAAGTAATACAACATAAAATAAAGAAATTTGACCAAAATCAAGAAGGGAGTGTTACACAGTCTATAGTAAGTTAGCCTTAAAAAAACCCTTAAAGAAAACACAAACAACCACATTTCTTTTTTTGATAGTATTAACAACCACTTTTCTATGTGACTATAGTGTTGGTCTTTTGGGATGCATGAAATATAGTTATATGCTAATACATTATTTTTTCAAAATAAGTAAGAAAAATAATGCTTATGCATGATTTATGATACTGCAACAACATTTACTCAACACGAAATTTCGCATGGTGTTGTATGAATTCAATGTGTCACCTTTAGGAGAAACAAATAAATGAAAAGAAATTCATGCTGGTATGATTGAGCCTCTTCTTTTTCTAGCAAAAATCTTGCAAGTTTATGATTTCATGCATTATGAGAATGTTTGTTGCTTCATCATTGTATGACTCAAAAGTGAAGGGTAGGAACTTTGGGTAAATCAAGAAACTTGATAGCATGAAACTAAATATGTGAAAAAGTTTCTGTAAAAGTAAGAAAATATGTTAGGTAATAAAGTGCGGGAAAAAAAAATGCCCATTTGATATGTTTAACAAAGTAATGAAGTAAATCCGACTGTATTTACAGCTTTGGTCTTTATTTTATTTATAGTATTTACATTTTTTTATTTAGCAACTAACTCCCTGCTTTTAACTTAATTTTTCAGCTTCTTTGATTTCAAATAGTATAGATGCTAGACATAGTGGAAGTAGAGATTGTGGAGACAATGCTAGTGCTGCTACACCGGCGGGGGCTTCCACCCCGACGACGGTGTGTACTTCCACCCCTAGAGCCCCATCTAGGGCAGCTACTTCTTGTATAAGTAGTCGAATCCCAGTAAATATAGAAGAAGAAGATGAAGATATGTTCAATGAAGAGGAGGAGATGGCAGATGTGCCCATTGAGCCTCATCAACCACCACGGCCTTCTAAAAAACGGTCGTGGACGTGGGAACATTTTACTAAAATTCCTAGTGATCGTGTGAACCCCCAGGTAAGATGCAACCACTGTGGGCATGTGATACCCCGTTTTTACGTGTATTTTCACTTAATGAGTATTTTAATTTAATTAAGATATTGGTTCTTTAATTTTAAATTATCAGATTTTAATTAGATTTTATTTATTGTTTTGAGTTTAAATTGCTATTTAATTTATTTTAGCTCGTTTTTGGATTTAAAATTAAGTTTTTAGTTTTTACTAGTTATTTATTATATTTTAGTTTTATGTGGTGTTTAAATTATTTTACTTGTTTTATAGTTTTTAAAGTTGTTTTCGTTGGATCAGTTTTTGGACTCCAGAGGTGAGGATTGGACCTCATTTCTTTTCCTCATCTTTTCTTTTTCTCTTTTTTTCTTTTTCTTTCTTTCTTTTCTTCTTTCTTTCTTTTTCTTTCTTTCTTTCTTCCCGTTTTCCTCTGGCCCGCGCGAAGCTCTCTCTCTCCCATTTCCGTCCATTTTTCATCTCCGCCCAGACCAGCCGCCGTGTGGCACACCACTCCCACCATTCTCTTCCCCTCCGACCAGTGAACCAGCCCACCAAGTTTCATCACCAACCGAGCCGCCGTTAAGCCAGAATCTCCTCTCCAAGCTGAACGGCTTTTGTGCCGATTTGCCGTCGTTGCTTCACCTCTGGCCACCACCTCTTCATCACTTCATCACTGACTTATTGCTGTCCTAAACCACCATTTTTCAGCTCCGATTAGTCACCGGAGCAGCCCTCACGAGCTAGTTTTCCGTTTTGGGTATTTCGCCTTCTACAGCCGTTTTCGCCGCCACCCATGGCCAACCCTCACTTCCACTAGCTTCATAAATACCTCTAAGGTATTCCCCACCAATCCCAAGTCTTGGTTTGTCCCCATTCAAAAGTGGGTATTTTACAACCCACGGCCACAGTGTTTTTATACTGTTACGTTGCTTTTTCTTCGCCGTTTGCAGCTCGTCGATCCTTCAAAAATTATCATATAGCACTGTAAGTATTTTTCAAACTTCATTTTAGATTTAAATATATTATCGGTTTTACAATAAATATTTGTAATTGGTTGGTTATTTCGGACTGAGTCCGAGGAGTCGGGGGTCGGATGGATTTGAGGATGGAGTTAGTTATGTTTTGGTTGACGTTGAGATTTATTGGATATGTGTTTTGATGTTTGCATTGTATGGTGTATGCATGTTCATGTTTGAAAAGGAAAACTGGACTTTCGTGTCATTACATGCATGTATATGTGTTGAAACTTGAAAACTAAGTTTTCAAGCGAGAAATATTTTTCGGGTATATGTGAACGATTGAATTGATTGGTTTGAGTCAGAGGCACGTGTAGGGATGGTGGTAGAGTCCCGCCTACGATTATTGCCTACGGTACATGCGGCGTAGGGATGGTGGTAAGCAAGGATGGCGGTAGAGTCTCGCCTGTGATTCCCACCTACGGTGCACGCGTAGGGATGGTGGTAGAGTCCTGCCTGCGATTCCTGCCTACAGTGTTCTGATGGTTCGGTTAATGGGTCATTTTCTGAGAAAATGACGAGATTGGTTTTTGGGCAATTATCTGGTATAATGCCGAGTATCTGTATTTGTTTTTATGTTATGTATTTGGATTTGAAATAGTGTTGAGCTTGTAATATTTTATTATGTGTATTTTAAGCGAGTTTGTATTTAAATAAAATTCTGGTACTTAGTTGAAAGACATTTATTATCCGCTGCGTTATTTATTTGTACACATATTGCATGTACACACACTTGGCACTTGGCGATGGGATTTGTGACCCGTGTTGTCATCATCCCGACGTCTCGATTTCCACGTGTCCGTACGTCAGAGTTGGGGGTGTCACAGGGCAACTTTGTGGTTGCCATTTAAAGAAGCAAGGCACCAGTGTATTAATAGCTCATTTTACTGGTTGCCAACAGTATAAGATCGCGAAGGGATTGGCGGCAACTGACATTGATCAAACCAAGCTTAGTTACGAAACTCAAATGGCAACTAATAATGGCCCTTCACATGTTAAGAAGCTTATAATCCCTCAATATAGTGAGAAGATGTTGCGGGAATTACTTGCAGAGATGATCATTACTGATGAGATGCCTTTTACCACAATTGACAAAAAAGGCTTCAACAAATTTGTGCGCTGTCTTGAGCCACATTTTCCCATGCCTTCACGGTATACGGTTATGCGAGATTGTATGAATGTGATACTTTGTTTTTACATGTATTTTCACTAAATGAGTATTTTAATTTAATTAAAATATTGGTTCTTTTATTTTCAATTATCGGATTTTAATTAGATTTTAATTATTGTTTTGAGTTTAAATTGCTGTTTAATTTATTTTAGCTCGTTTTTTGATTTAAAATTTAGTTGTTAGTTTTCACTAGTTATTTATTATAATTTAGCTTTATGTTGTCTTTAAATTATTTTTCTTGTTTTATTGTTTTTAAAGTTGTTTTCGTTGGATCAATTTTTGAACTCCAGAGGTGAGGATTGGACCTCATTTCTTTTCCCCCATCTTTTCTTTTTCTCTTTTCTTTTTCCTTTCTCTTTCTTTTCTTTTCTTTTTTTTTTCTTTCTCTTCCTCCCGGTTCTCTCCCGCGTGAACTCCCTCTCTCCCCTCTCATTTTCGGCATTTTCTCTCTCCGCCCAGAACCGTCGCTCGCCAGCCCCGTGACCTTCACCGCCCACCCAGATCATCTCCACCAAATTTCACCTCCATCCGAGTTGCCGTTTGCCCCCAAGAGCTGCTCCAAGCCGAACGGCTTTTGGGCCATTCCGCCGCCGTCGCTCCACCTCCGACCACCATCTCTTCACCACTCTATCATCGACCTCTTACCGTCCTAAACCACCCATTTTCGGCTCCGATCCGTCACTGGAGCAACCCCCACGAGCTCAACACCGTTTTACCCATTTTGGCCTTCCACCGCCATTTTCGCCGCCACCCACAGCCAACTCTCACTTCCACTAGTTTCATAAACACCTCTAAGCTATTCTCTACCAATCCCAAGTCTTGGTTCATTCCCATTCAAAAGTGGGTATTTTACAACCCATGGTCACAGTGTTTTTACACTGTTACGTTGCTTTTTCTTCGCCGTTTGCAGCTCGTGATCCTTCAAAAATTATCATATCGCGTTGTAAGTATTTTCTAAACTCATTTTAGATTTAAATATATTATTCTTTTACAATAAATATTTGTGACTGGTTGGTTATTTCGACTGAGTCCGAGGAGTCGGGAGGTCGGATGGATTTGAGGATGAAGTTATTTATGTTTTGGTTGACGTTGAGATTTATTGGATATCTTGTGTCTTGATGTTTGCATTGCATAGTGCATGCATGTTCATGTTTGAAAAGGAAAACTGGTTTTCGTGTAATTGCATGCATGTATATGTGTTAGAACTTGAAAACTGGGTTTTCAAGTGAGAAATGTTTTTTGGTATATGGGAACTATTGGATTGATTGGTTTGAGTCAGAGGCACGTGTGAGGATGGTGGTAATCAGGGATGGTGGTAGAGTCCCACCTGCGATTCCCGTCTACAATGCTCTGATGGTTTGGTTAATGGGCCATTTTCTGGAAAAATGGTGAGATTGGTTTTTTGGGCCATTATCTGGGATAATTGCGAGGATATGTTTAAAGGAAATGTTTTGGGCCAAAATGGGATCTTTTGGAGTGCGTGGTAAAAGTGTGGATTTTTGGGACATGTGCATTTGGCATTTTTTCATGCATATTGTTGAGTGTAATATATTTTTATCTCGTGGTGTTTGGATTATTACTTACCTGCGGCACCATTTTTGGTACCGTAGATTTTGATGCATTGGTTGAGGAGGAGGAGGAGGCTGAGCCCGAGGAGGCGACTTCGCCAGAGTATTGACTTGGAGTTGTTTACCCTTGGATATTATCTTTATTTGTTTTATGTTATGTAGTTAGTATTTGAAATAGTGTTGAACTTGTAATATTTTATTACGTGTGTTTTAAGCTAGTTTGTATTTAAATAAAATTCTGGTACTTAGTTATAAGACTTTATTATCTGCTGTGAGGTTTATTTTGTACACATGTTGCATATACACACACTTGGCACTTGGCGACGGGATGTGTGACCCGTGTTGTCATTATCCCGACACCTCGATTTCCACGTGACCGTATGTGGGAGTTGGGGGCGTCACAATGAAGAGGCATGTGAGGGAAAAGATGGAAATGAATGAGATGTTTAGTCGGACTGGCCAGAGAGTGTCTTTCACCACTGATACATGGACGTCCATACAAAATGTGAGCTACATGTGTATTACAACCCACTTTATTGATAGTGAGTGGACACTGCATAAACAGATAATTAGATTTAAAGAGATTGTTGATCACAATGGTGGATCCATTGGTTTAATGATGGATGATTGTATTCAGAACTGGGGTATTAAAAAAGTCCTTTTTATCACAGTAGACAATTCCAGTGTCAATGACAATGTAATTGAGTGGTTCAAGAGGAATACAACGATAAAAGATAATATCATTCGTGGACACGTGTTCCTACTTGTTCGATGTTGTGCTCATATCATCAACCTCATTGTTTCTAAGGGGTTGAAGGAGGTTGATGATTCAATTACCAAAGTCTACAATATTGTGAGATATATGAGGGCTTCCCCCCAAAGGCTTGGCAAGTTTAAGGCTAGAGCAGAACAGCTTCAGATTCCATCTTCTGCGATGTTGTGTTTAGACGTTCTGACTTGATGGAACTCAACATATATGATATTGGAGGTGGCGCAGAAGTAGGAAAGAGCGTTCCAGAGAATGGAGGTCTAGGATGGGGGTATGAGGTATGCTTTGATGGAGTCTATTGGGGGGAGAAGGGGGCTCGGTGCGCCAAATGCAGTTGATTGGGATCATGTGAAGTCTTTTGTTGATTTCTTGAAGTTGTTTTATGATACAACTATGCGGATATCTGGATCCAAATATTGTACTGTGAACTTGTACTTCGACGAGCTTCCGATGATTCATGAACACCTGCAACAGAGTTATGCTAACAGTGAGGGACTGTTATTTGCTATGACTATGAGGATGAAATCAAAATATGATAAAAATATTGGGGGGATATTGTGAAGATAAATAGATTATTACTTGTGGCTGCAATCCTTGACCCCCGATATAAGTTGGAAATCACTACAAAAAATTAGATCATTTCTGGCGAGCAAAGTCGCCGAAAATAATACTAGAAATAGCCGCTACTACCTATTTCCGGCTATTTCTAAGTGCCACCAAATAGCCACTATTAAAGAGCCAAGTAAAACTATTTCCAGCTATTTTGAGAATTGCTAGAAGCGGATAATATTTGCGACAATAATAATAGCCGCAAATGTTAAAAAATTTTGTCACAATTATTTTGGCCAACATCCATCATCCAGGCCAAAATTATTTTCGGCTATATAATTGTAGCCTCAAAAAAATATTTGCGGCTATTTCTTGAAAGGCGCAAATTGATGCTGGCCGGTTGCAAGTCATCAATTTTTTTTTTCTGGCTATATATTTTTAGTTGGAAAAAAATATTCGCGGCTAGTTTTTCAAAGCTAGAAATATATGTTGGCTCATTGGAAGTGGCCAATGTTTCTTTCCGGCTATATTTTGTCACCGGAAAAAAAAATTTAGCGGCTACTTTTCATAGCCGGAAATTGTTGCAAACAAACTGGCAAATTTGTCCCTGGCGAATTATTTTCGCTAGAAATGTTTGAAACCAGTAGTAGGTTTTTTGCGTTCATATGTTGTATTTTCCCTGATATTTATTTCCTTTATAACAGGTACTTGCTTGTTAATAAACAAAAAAAATACTATATTTAGAGAAATTCAGTTTAGGCATCAAACATCATTCATATAACCTCAAAGTACATATTTGAAATTCACCATTGCTATGCCATTGTTTTAAGTTTTACATAAAACCATCCAACATATCACAATGGAAAACTAAATTTACAAGTGAAATTTTTTCGCCTACGTTGTAGGGCAAGCTGTGTAAAAGCTTAGAGGAGTGGAGATGGTGTAGAAGTTTGGCTTCTCGTGGGTCTCAATAATTCTGGGCACCATTGATTTCCTTGAGGAATAGAGCCGAGTTGGACCACCAAGCAACTTTACATGGCAATTCAGAGGAAGATCAGAAGATTTTGAAATATTGGTACTGTTTAAAGGAAGCTCCACTTCAAAAGAGCCATCATCTGCTGTGGTTGCCATGGTTAACTTTTTCACTTTATCACACTTCACCAAAACCATAATACCTATAACGATACACTAAGAGTGCTCTTGATAATTTGACATAAAATAATTGATAAATAAATAAAAATAATTAATATATAGTGTTTCAATCATTTGACGCTTAAACATCAAGAGATGATATGATAAAATAGTGATAATTAAAAAAGAAATTATCAATGAATTAAAAACATAGTACTTGAACTTCAGATGATCTCTCGTTTTCATGCCTGCTAAAGTCATCATGTATTTCTGTCGATATATTTTTGTACAAAAGCCAAGGCATAAAATATTAGTGTCTAAGCAAATAAAACTGGCAAATTTCGTGCTGCTCTTTCCCTAACTAAAATAATGCTAATAATTAAAGCGATGAACCTAAATTTTTATGCATGCATGCAGATCATGGCCACTAGAAGGTGCATGTAAGATGACAAGATTGCCCCTTCGTTTATCTATTTACTCAAGTTATAATTTCCCCAAGTTATTTGAAATGCTTTAATAGTCAAATCAATATACTTCATTGAATACTTGGGAAAAAAGTGCACTTAGGCCTTGTTTGTATTCTCAAGTATTCACAAATATTTCCTTTTCAAACATGACTAAAACAAAACATTTTTCAATTTCAAATCTTCAAGTTTTTCATTACCTAATCATTATCCAAAAACAAAAATGGTATGTTTCTTTCGAGATTCAACAACAGTTGAAGGCATTGTAATGCAATGTAATGCTTAGGAATCACTTCATTACTGTAACAAAGTTTTTTGATGGTTTAAATTATTTTTTGATGGTTTAAATCAGTGATGCTCCCATATACTTGGACTCTTGCCTATTCTTATGATCAATAAAATTTTCCTTTTAGATTAAAAAAAAAAGAATTGAGAGATCATGATTAAATCAATGGGTGGTCAGCCTAGTCTAAGCTCCACTCATGACTAGCAGTGCACACACTAGAAGTAGAACGGTGAACCTAGTATCATCATCAAGACAAGCAGAAAATGATGCATATCCCCCTTACAACTTAACCCTCGCGGCTATAACAAGAATATTGAAAAGTTACCAGATATTGAAGCTGATATACATTTAGTTATGCACAGGAAAATAAACATGAATAGAATTAGGACAACATACATTGAATTCAACATCATGTTTCCGTACAAGTGCCTCCACATAGCTTCCCAAACCAGCAGTTGCTCAAGAAAATCGATCAGCCCTTTTTTTTTAAATTTCATTTTAACATTATAGACAAACATACATTCATTGTAGATTATATGAGGACTACAAAGATGTTATATTAACAATATTGAATAAATGGTGCTAAATGGAAACCCTACAAAATCATATTTTGATTGAACCCAGATAAACAATACGAATGAATACCGACTATAATGGTAGCTCCTCCCCTCATGAGACATGGAAGATGATAACATCATCAGTTAAAGAACCCCTAGGTGCATGTATAACTAACTAGTAAAAATAAAAAGCATCAGAGAAACAACACTTAAGAGTAAGGATCAAAACTAGACCTAGATCAATAGGACCAACAGTTGTCAATGTGATTTGCTATCCTTCTGAAAAAATGTCAGCATGCAAGATCCTTCCAACATCAAAAGGCTCAGGAGCATAAACTGATTTGATTGCTCCTGAGATAGGGAAAGTTGAATCAGAAATGACCAGTTTGCAGCAAACAATTCATAAAAATTTAACAAGTGGATATAAAAACTAGAAGTACATCAGGGTGGCCATTCAGAGATTTAAGTGGCAGCAAAAATGACTATAAAAATGCATTAAGATACATGCATCAATTTAACAAACAGCCATACCATTTTCCCTGCTCATTGGTTACTTATCTAAGGGATCAACAATTTGAAAAGGAAAATATTTATAACAAATGAAATCTGCAGCATAGACTTTGGCACTTGCATTATTTTACACGTTACACTAGCCCTGCCTAGGCAGAAAAGAAATGCCAGATGCAGTCCAGCTGTGAAGGTTTCCACCACAGTTTAAAAGCACCTTAAGGATACATGGAAGAAATCCTGATTATATCATTTTGACAAAACATTCTATGTTCCACCTCATCCAATATTTCAATAAGGGGGCTTGCATCTTTCTTCACTACCAAGCTTAAGCTACTATGTTGAGAAGCAATGGGACAGCACAAGCAATTGAGAGAGCTGAGAGCTACACCTTTATGACATTCAAAAACTAGAACTTGAATGGATCAAATTTGAGGGTAAATGGTACATAGGCATAATACCTACAAGTTAAATGTGGAAAAGTGATATTTTGAATTCAATGGATTGTACTCGAGCTTCATTGTTTAGTTTCCCTCTATGTTGATGAATGAACTCTTCTTGCCTATGCTGGATGGGATTAATATCCTCTTTATATAAAGTCCTCTCAAGGAAATTTTTTTGTTAATGAAAACTCCTTACTGGGCCTACTAACTCTTTGAATTCCTTCTCCAGAATTGGTGAACAACAAAGCTCATTAAGCACTAACAAATTTACATGACTGTAACTTATGTCAAGTCTAGATCAAGCACATGGAGAGAATAGACAAGGACAAAGAGAAGACTGAGCATGGCTAACCAAGACTTTTATGCAAAACCAAAATTCTGTTTTAAATATATGCTAAATCCAGTACTAGGCCAGGCATGCATAATGCAGACACACCTCAGCAAACCCAACATGCAAATGAAACTTTGGAGGACTATATATCTATATACTACTGTTAATTGGAGGGTTTAAAGTCTGCAACATGCTCCAAAAGATTAAAATATATATATATGTACTGAATTAGATGCTTGAATTTGTTGTATTGCTTCTGAATAATGATCATTCTTTTTCTTTTTCTCCAGGGCTACCTTATATCATTATTATATAAAAGGCTGTATTGTTTGGGAAGAAGATTGTCATTTTTAAATGTTTCAACACCCCCATTCCCCAAGCAAACAAAATTCAACTGCCCTGTGGCTTCAAATCACCAATATATATATATATATATATATATATATATAATCTAGAGGGATGAATGGAACAACTAGAAAAAGAATAATAATACAGTTTCCCTATACATGAATCATGATATATCAATTTTGAGATATGGGAAATAATAAAAATAAGAAAATTACGACACAACTGAAGACAATGGTTTAAAATGAAGAGTAGCATTATTTTTCAATAGACTAAAGATTTAGAATAAAAACTTCTTGAAAATAAGAGCTACAAAAAGAGAGAGTAGGGGCCAAGGAAGGATGGAATTCCTGCCCTACACCTTTACTTTGCAGCATTGTCAACGCAACATCCTCAATTCCATTCAATTTATAACTTTATGCTCCCCGATTGAAGTGATTTTTTTTTTATTTTTTCTTTTGGACTCCACATAACTTACCGAGATTTATTTTTGTTTTGAAGCTCAACAACTGAAGATGATTTGCCTACTTTGTTAACATCAAATTGGAAGGTGCACCATTCAATCTACACAACACACCCACAGAAGATAATGCCTAAATATTTGGTGTAAGTTTTTTTATATCTGCGCAATCCTTCTTCTGTGGATTATATATGCTTTTCATTCATTAAATTACCATAATGATAGAGAGAATAAACTCAACTTCATATACACTAATTTGTTTCAAAAACAAAGAACTATGGTTTGGGTTAGAAATTAGTGAGGGTTATAGAGAGTGAGAAAGAGATTAATGGAGCCTAAAAGTTGTAAAGACAAACTCACCGACGAGAAGACGGAGATAATACTATGAGAAGAAGGCGGTGCTTGATTCTGAATAGAAACCCTCCTGTAGAACCCAAGAGCGAGAGAGAGAGAGAGCGAGAAAGAGAGGGAAAATGTCGAGCATGGGAAAATAATAAGATGCGAGAGGGGATAATTTCTGAAGAAGTTCTTAAGGTGGCTTAAAAGTCGCCTTAATAAGTAAAGACATGTTGCTGTAACAAATACATATAACGGAGAAAAAGTTATTAAGTCGACCTTGGAATGGCCAACGGGCTTATTTGCGGCCAGAACATTTCCGGCGCACTAAACTCGCCACAAATAATGATTTTTACAGACTATTTTTTCATGTTGCCGCAAACATTTTTCTAAAATTGAAAAATATACTATTTGCGACTAAATTTGTACTGCCGAAAATAAACTTAGCTGCAAATACTATTTTTTCTTGTAGTAAATTATACAATTTTTCTTTATTGACATCCTTGGGGAAGAGAAGGCTGAAGAGTTTATTAGAGAGCTGAGAAAGGATATTGATGACTTATATAGTCACTAAAACAATAATGGTCATCCTACTTCAGCAAGTGGTAGCCATAGCTCCTCACACCCGACTAGTTCGACATCTTCATGTGATTACATTGCTACTGCTGTAGCTATTTCATCACCATTGTGCAGCGATATCATCAAAGGCGTGCATCGAGAAATATTATGCAGTGTAGGTCTGAGGTTGAACGTTATTTGATGAAAGATGTCTAGGTACCTAGTGATGCATTTCAGTTATTAACTTGGTGAAAGGTTCATTCCACCAAGTTTCCTATTCTTTCCCGAATAGCCCGAGATCTGCTAGCTATTCCTATCACTACGGTTGCATCTGAGTTGGGGTTTAGCACTAGAGGTCGTGTGTTGGATGCTTATCGGAGTTTATTGTCAGCCTCAACTGTGGAGGCTCTCATTTGCACACAAAACTGGCTATGTAAAATGTCCATTAGAGTAGATATCATTGATCCCGAGAGCTATAGGCTTGAATCCGGTAACTTTATAGTTTATATGCTTTTAAATGATAATTAAAATATTTGTAATATTTTAATTATTAAACTTCTAATTTTTATGATTTTGTACTTTGTAGACATACTTGTGAAGCCTAGCATAGTTGCAGATGAGTGATAATTGCAGATGAGTTACAAGTTACATGGATGAGGAGTTGTGTTCATGTATTGTAGTGATGCTATTTAGGTACTATATTAGTATTTTTAAATCATTTAAAAAGTTATTGACCATTTCATAATTCATATGATATTTTTAAAAAATATTTTCATATGTATTAATTTTCAGATAAAAGTTTATGAGAACGAATGCCGCATGATAGTGGCTATTGGCTTCAACTTCAAGAATCAAGACTTTGTTCATTTATCGATGTTCAAGAATCAAGACTTTGTCAATGTTCAATTACTAATTTACTACTATTTAGTTTTGTAATGTATGACTGCATGGAATTTAATCAATGTCATTTGTATTTAAGTTTTTTTATTATTTTTTTGCATCATTTTTTTGAAATTGGAAGTCAATTAGGTTGTTGGACCTTGAATTTCACATGGGCCTTCAGAGCTGGGCCTTCGGAGTCAGAGGTGGGCCGAAGCACAACCATACTCTGAACGAAGTTCCAGACTTCGATCGGAATTCTGACATCCGTTGGAGTCGGAGCCCACCCCTAGAGAGGCCCACAAACTTTAATTAGGTTTGGAGAAAACAGAGAACGCGCGAGGTTACAAGAGTGTCGTACGTATGTGTTTAATAGTGCTTTATTGGACTTCAGGGTTAGGGATGGGCAGCGGTCACCACATCCAGTTCATCCACCCACTCACCTGGATAGGTTGAGGACACCCGTCTGCACATGTCTAGTGCAGGCGGAGCTAGCTTTGTACGGTTTTGGAAGACTAGGGATGGGGCCAGGCAAAGCCCAAACCCAACTCAAATATAACTCTCCAAAACAATATCGTTTTACCGTATATTTTATTTTTAAAATATCCTTCTCTAGCCCCCTCGCATATATGTCACTCTTCCCTCTTTCCTCTTTCCTCTCTCTATCCTTTCTTAGTCTCCCTTACTCAAATCTTTCGTTGTACGTACCTTGTGGTCACCCGACCGTCATCGTTGCCCCCAGCTCCATCCAGTTGCCATTTGTCACGTTCTCTCTCTACCTCTCACTGCCCTAAGTTATCTCTCTTTGGAAGCTCTCTCTCTCTCTCTCTTAGCCCGACATCCGAATGGGGGTACCCATCCACGGTGGCAACTCTTGTCGCCTCTTCCCATGCCCATGCGGGGGTGGGGTTGGCGGCCAACCTTTATAGGGTGTAGGTAGCACCCTTATTTTTAATGACCTATGAGCCGAGTAATTAATTAATTGCTTTAGTTAGTACGTGCTACCGATCGAGTATCTCAATTGCGATAGGTGCTAGGATTTTTGTGTATAATAGACTAATAGACTTTATTGGTTGAAAATTCAGACCGCGGAAAGACTAAAACCACACGGAAAATGAATTTTTATGAGCTATCTAATTCTGATGTACGGAATTTACAATGTCAATGCATGCCTAGCTATATATGTGGAAAGCCAAATTTACACTCAATTGGCAATTACATGCTAGCTAGCTAGACAGCTAATTAATTAAAGAAGAATGGAATGTATAAATATCAAATGTACGTATAAAAATAAAATATTTAATTATACAAATATTGTATGATGATAAGATGGTTAATTTATAAGTTATCTAAACTATTTTGAAAGAGGAGTAGTACCTCTCGTCATGTATACCTTTTCTAATATATAATAGAAGGGAAAAATTTCGTGACTACAATGCTATTTTAACAATGAGAATTTCATCTAGTTGCTAATGGTACTGAAATCCCATGCATCTTTTTAATTAGAAAATCATATAAAATTTATTTATTTATTGGTTGACATTTGTGATCATCAAAACACTTTTTTTTTTTGGTTCAATATTAGATCAAATGTAGGAAAATGAAATGTATTGACATGTTTTTTATTCAATTTTTTTAAGAAGAAGTATCTTATGGACAATCATGTACTGAGAAACATGTCATCACTAGCTAATAACTTAATTAAAACCAGTGAGAAAATTATCGTGCGTATTTAACGATATTGGCACCTACACAAGAAGTTTTGTCACAAATTAGTTTTTATTTCTTACAAGTCTAAGTCATGCACGCATGCATGTCACATTAATTAGAAGGAAAAAGTCCGTTCTAATACCCTTCAAATGAAGCAATCTGATTTTAGTTGGCTTGAATTAAAATTATTAAATGAACCTCAACACATAAATTCAACCAGATTCAGCGTAATTATATATAAATTAGGCTCGTAATTAACCATATTTACATGATAAGTTTGATTTGACGCATATCAAGTACTCATTCAACCACTTTAAATGAGAATATATATGAGTGTTTAACCAGGTTCTGGACTGGGTACCTGGGTTCGGGCCCAAGAGTATGTACCCAGGTTCACTATAACAATTTGTATCTTTTGAAGCAAAAAATTTTCACCCTAAAAACATATTGTTTTGGTCTAAATGATTTTTTGGGATGAAATTGGAGGAAATAGTTCAAATGATGTTTGAACTATTTTTTTTTTTTTTTTTGGGACGATTTTATTTTGTCCCAATTAATCAGTCGAACGATAAGATTTAGCCATTTGAATGAAGTCAAGGTTTGAATGGGTAGATTTATTTGTTCGATAGAATAAATTTGATTCGAATGAGTGTACGTTCAAACGTTACAATTTAAATTTGAACATCATACATTGTTCGAACACTAATAATTGAAAGTTTGAACTTATATAGTTAACAGTTCAAACATCAATTTTGCATGCAAAAAGTTTAGTATTCAAATTCATTTGAGCGCTTAGCATATTTTCTAACGGTTATGTAATGTTTAAATGTGTTGATTACACCATTTGAATGGTTAGTGGTTATTTGCTATTCAAACATTTTTTTTTCTTTCGAACAGTATATTATTTTTTTAACCCATTAATAGAAAACAGAAATCACATAAATAACAACTTAAAATATATTAGTACACATGTTCATCAAACATAAAAGTAGTCTCATAAATGCAAACAAACTAAATAAAATAGCAGTTATCACAATGCAAAAGTTGACAGTTGAAAATTTGATCTATAAATTAAATTAGTTGCTTGGAGGCCTAAGTTGTTGCATAAGCATCTGCATTTGCAGTTTCATTTTTCTCCTAAATTCCGCTTGTTGCTCTTCTTGTTGTTTCATTTGCATCTCCAAGTCAACTCGTTGGGCCACTAACTAGTGTTGGTTTGTTCTCAATTCCTCGATCTCTAACCTCACTTCTTTTAATGCTTTAGTGCATGTAGGCATTATTGGACAATGAGCACGAGTTAGAAGGCTTCACGTAACGACCCAAACCCCTCAAATAGCCTGAACGTTGACCCAAAACCTTCGTCAAAATTTTCACATCACTTGTTGTGGAATTTTCATTAGTTGCAGATTTAGCATGTAGGGTAACCATTTTTTCCCACACATAAGAGAAATAATTAAAATTTTCACAAATATATATATATATAAGTTTAACTAAAATAAATAATAATACTTACATAATTTTCAAAGTCCACTCTTCATTATGATTAGTATGTGATGCAGCATATAATTTTATCAGATCATAATTGCTATTTGAGTCTTGCTACAAGATAAATATTTTATAGATGTAAAGTCATTAGAATACAAAAAACAATAAACTTGAATAAAAAATAAAGTTATCAACTTCTTAGACAGTTGATGGAAAGATCTTGAGCCTCCATTATGATGAATCTTCAAATTCGATTTATTTGTTTTGTTTATAGAACTTCACTCTTGCATAGAAGTTGTAAATATTAGTAAGACCAATTATACACCATGACATGTAAAACAAATTATTTATTTACCTTAAGTGAAAGATCCTCAAGCATATCATATAGTTACGCCCAATGAAGGTTGGACATCCTAAAAAGGATTTTGACGTGCATCGTCTTTGTTCTCAAACTTATTGTAACGCTCATGATATCTGGCCTTATATTCTCATAATGCATTACACATAAACTCATCAACTGTCTTGCACTCTTCCCTCTGACCAAAACTTAGTACAAAGTCATCCTTAAAAAAAGAAGACTCACCAACAAATTAATTGCACATTCTATATTTTGCATAGACATTAAATAATTTGATATAAATTGAATTAAATAATTACCAAACAGTGCTTCCTAATAAGCTTCTTTACATCTTGGAGAACTTTATGGTATGAACTCGTAACCAAAGGTGCATAAATCTGTATAAGAGCACTTACATGAGAAGCAAGCCAGTCCATTGGTTCTCCTTCACCTTTGGTATGATTGTCAGAAATGTTAACCTTAATCTTACCAATTTTACGGTATTTTTCTAACGTTACATCTCTAGTAGTATGTTGACCTTGACAAGATTGTATGTTTAGCTCTAAGAAAGCCATGTGGCAATATACACATGAAAGAAATGATAGTTAGAATTCAATATGCTTATGTGTCATTTATTTATATTTTAATTAAACAATATTATACTAATTTTTTACCTTAATCTAGAAAGTTAATCTCCAATGGTGAGTCAATCAAAGAGCTAGGCATCTGTGGAGATGGAATGGGAACCGCCTTCTTCTTGGGTAGCATAATTTCAAAATAACTGATAAATACATCACATAAAATTTTTTTCATAAAAGTGTCATGTGAACACAAAACACATCAATCATCTGTAACATTTTCGATGGACCATTCACCCTCCTCATCTGGAGATACTTCAAATGAATCTACATTTTTCCCAACTATCGCATCAATAATTTCAGTCTCAATACCTCCCTTATGCAAAGGGGTCATCTCATATTGGCTGACTCTCTTGATATATTTATTGAGTAGAGGAATCATTTTCCTCCTCGTTTTGTTCCTTTGACTCAGGAATAACATCATATATAACTTTTCGAGAAAACATTTGTACTACTCACCATTAATTTCCTAACTCAGGATTATCTGAGTAGAATATTTGAGATGCTTGAGAAGCCAGAATAAAATGATCATCTTCATAATAATTTTCTGATATATCAATACTCAAGAAATATTCATCATCGCGCACTCCCCTGACTTGGATTGCTTAAATCCCACCAATCATATTTAAACAAATATACCACAAGCTCCCTCAAATATTTCAAGTCAATTATATCCATAATAACCCTATCAAAATCTATGTTCTCTCCCTCATGACCTCCTTTGACTAGGACCCTACTATTTTGAGTTTTTCTATAACATTATCGATCCATTGTGTGATATCTACTTCCTTGAGAAATACATGCAAAATATCAAACTATTTGTCTCAATGGACCACGCGTCAATGCATACAGTTCGTCTGAGACATCGTTAGGATTTCTACCATGCATTTGTACAACCTACATATTGAATAGAGTATGAACGTATATATAACTAAACAATCACTAGATAAAAAAAATTTAACTAAAAAATGTATAATAGAAGTCATTACCTACTGTTCAAACCATTTAGGGAACTCTTCTTCATGTTTCTTGTCTATATCAATTGCTCTAACTTGTTCTTTGATCAGCAAGTTAATATGATCACTGAAATAGAAATATAGTAAATAATTTATATCTCGCATAGATTTTTAAGAACATTCAAATATCAATCATTAAAAGAGGACAACTTATTTCAAGTGGTTTTCTATCTCAAGACAATTGTTTAGCACGTACCACTGAGCTTTTTCAAACTTTCATCCAGACAAATCATAACAACACTCAGTACTAAGTGGACGAACGTGTTGGAAAAATATAGAAAAGACATTTTTTGTCTTGCTTTGTTGATATCAAAGTTCCTTTTTGGCCAATCAAATCTCGTCTCAACTCTGTGGAAGTATTTTAAATAAAATATATACCACTTATCGTCAATATATGCATTTGCTATTGACCCTTCTGGGTGAGCCTTGTTACACAATGTGCACTTTAACTTTCCAATGAATATTTCAATAGGAGACATCCATCTATACTGAACTGATCTTGCAAGTTGAGCCTTACATGGCAAATGAACAACTAAGTGAACCATTATATCAAAGAAGAATGGTGGGTAAATACTCTCCAGCTTACACAATATTATAGCATTTTCCCATTTCATATGCTCGAAATCTTCTACATTCAATATTCTAGCATATAAATCTTTGAAAATTGCATTTAACTTAGTCAAAGCCATGTGTACATCTCTCGTCAAGTACCCACAAATACCAACTGGCAATACACATTGTAAAAATACATGAAAATCATGACTTTTTAATCCAATAACTTTCAAATCATTTATCTGCACACATATTGTTAGATTCGAGGCATAACAATTTGGTAATTTAATTTTCATTAACCACTCACAAAAGCTAACCCTTTAGTTCTTTGACAGTGTATACCAACCAATTGGCATGTAGATAGGCGAACCATGTTGTTGTAATTGAATTTCTTGTTTGATTTCCAACCGTTTCAATTTCTTCCTCGAATTTATTGTATCATTTTTCTTGCTTTCAATTGACATCAATGTTTCTACCATGAACTCACATATATTTTTCTCAATATGTATAACATCGAGACTATGCCGCAATTTTAACGTCCACAAGTATAAGAGTTCAAATAATATGCTCTTTTTTGTTCAATTCAAGTCATTCTCAGTTCACTTCCACTTGTGTTGTTTTTTACCAAATTCATTACTAGTGACATGCACTAATTGTGCAAGTACATCTTGCCCAGACATATACGGTGGAGAGTGCCCCCTTTCAACAGTTCCATCAAACATTCTAGAGTTTCCACATCATCTATGGTCAACAAGTAAATAGTGATGATGACCCATAAAACATAATTTCCTCCCATACATAAGCCACTCAAATTGCGTGTGTTTGTTACATGTGGGATATGTCATTTTCTCCTTAATACTCCAACCTGACAAGTTTCTATATGCAAAAAAATTATTTATTGTCCATAAGACTACAACATGCATCTTGAACGAAATATCTGTTAGGGTGTAACCAGTTAAGTCCGGTTTGGTTTTGGACAAAATTTAAGACCAAACCGATATGCATCGATTTTTCATTTTTCAAAACCAATTACACACCGGTTATTCTCCTAAACCTGTACTTCGATTCTACCAGTTTTCAGTTCGGTTCGGTCATTTTTTATTTAAGTAAAATGTAAATATCTCATAAAAAAATCTGTCTATAAAATAAAAAAAATTAAAGAAAAAAGAAAACTGCTTTTAAAAATCTGTTACTATGTACAAAAATTTGCTTCATAAAAAAATCTATTATATAAAAAAATTCTGTGATAAAAAATCTGCTTTATAAAAAAAATCTGCTATGTAAAACAATTTCTACTATAAAAAACTGCTAGTATACTAATGTATACTAATTAATTAAAACAAAATATAATTAATTTCCTAATGTATATTAGTATTACTAATGTATTTTGTATTTATCAAAGATTTAAAAGGAATGTGTTTTAAACTAATTGATGTTTTTTTTTAATCAAAAAGTTTAAACTAATTGATCTGTGCTTTATTGATGGGGCCAATGAGCTTATTCACATTTACCCACCTTATTGTATATTAAAAATTAGTTCCTTTTTCCTCTCTAGGGTTTCGTACGTAGAGGCAATCTTACTACCTCGGTGTAGTTGTCTTTTTACTTTCCTCTAGTGATCATGGAGGACTCCCTCAATGATCTCTACCAACGACTCTCATTGACTGAACAAGAAAATGAGGAGGTGGTTGCAGAACTTGAGAAGTGGAAGAAACTATTTTGTGTGGGGGTAAATGTTTCCTTCTAAAGCTATTTACTGACCAGCATTTCAACAGGGATGTTTTCAAGAGTATCATGAGGAAAGCATGGTGCCTGGTGAGAGGAGTAAAATTTTTTGATCTTAATTCTTCACTTATTCTTGCTGAAATTGAAGATAGTAAGGATAAGGAGAAATTCCTTCGTGAAGGCCCCTGGTCTTTTGATTAGCATCTGGTTCTGATAGAGGAGGTTGATGGTCGAAAGCAAGTCCAGTAGATTCAGTTAATGTCGGCTAGTTTTTGGATTCGGCTTCATCATTTACCTTTGAGGGCTAGGAATGCATTTGTGGGTCGTTTACTGGGGGAGAAGGTTGGGATTGTTGAAGCAGTCGACGTAGATGACGGAGAAATTGCGTTGGGTGAATTTTTTAGGGTTAGGGTCAAGTTGTTGGTTTCCAAATCCCTACTTAGGGGCTCCAAGTTCTCCATTGGTGATGGTGAGTCAGTTTGGGTCCATTTCTCTTATGAGAGACTCCCTAATTTTTGCTACTAGTGTGGTCGATTGGCGTATAGTGATAAGGAGTGCTCAAGTTTTTAGTACTCTGCTGATTCTGCTAACAAGACCGTTTTCCCATATGCTATGTGGCTTTATGCTGAGTATGGTGACCGAGGTTCAGTGGGTAAACAGAGAGACAAAGCTCTCATCACAAATGTTCTGGTTTCTTCAGGTGCAATCATCAGAGTTGCAAGGTTGACAGCCGTCCGAAGGGGGAGTGCAAGTGGCGGCAAGTGATGAGGTTGGTCAAACAACTATTCAAAATGTAACGGTTGAGATTGATATGCTGAATTTGCAGGATGGAAATTTTAAGGAAAGTTCGGAGACTATAGTTGCTGATTTTCAAGGTTTGGGGAGTGGGGTGTTAACTAAGGGTGTAAGTTTAGGGACCATTGACAATGGTCATGATTATCAAACAATGCCTATTAGTGCTAATCTTTAGGATCAAGCCTTGAAAGTTGATGGGCCTGATGAGCTTTTGACACCGCAATTGAAAACCACGAAGGGAGTTATTAAAGGGACACAAAAAACAAAGCCCGATGGGCTTACAAGCAAGAAATGGAAGCATATTGTTGCCTCTAAACTTTGACTCAAATTAATAAACCAAAATTTAGTGCAGTTTTACCTGCAAGTATACAGGTGTTGTAGTACCTTACAGGATCGAATCCACAGGGATTGACTAATGTGAAAATTTCTCTCAAACAAATGAAAATAAAATATTAAAAGAGATGCGCGATTGAAAATAAAGTGAGGTTATTGAAATTATGATTTTTGACGTAACAAGTTAAAACTAAAATGATAAAATGTATTGATATGGGAAAAGACTAAGGTTTCGAGGATCCGTTTAATAATTTAAAATATTGTTTCCGATCGAATTACTTCAATTAAACTAGAATAATGATTCCGTTTAATTGGAAGATTTAGCATTTAAGATCAAGAAAATAATTACTAATGATTGAGCATGAGCGATCGATGATTAAAACATTTACAAAACTCTTTCGATTATCACAGGGATTTCTCAAGCATTCATTGTATTCGGAAATCACCATAAATCAAGAAAAATATATAGATAATCAAAATTTCCAATTATAAAATCCTTCAATCAATCAAACTTGCAAAATAAATTTGACGTCGATCCGAAAGCAATTTTCAAATCATTAAACTTCACCTCTAACCTTAGTATGAAAATTTAGCCAACCATGTTTAACACAAGATCTATAGAAATTAAATAAAAATCCTCCTTAAACAAACCAAGATAAAACACATAAGTTAACACCAAAAAAAAAAACTAGCCGAAGTACAATAGTCTGGAACCACTAAGAGCTAAGAACGAACTAAACAAACTGCTTAAAATGAAAAATTAAACTCTAAAACCGAGCGGAGCTAACGTCCAACGAAAACCGAAAAGAACGGAAATGATGCCACCAACCGAACGTCTAAAAACATGAAACGTAAAACGTCTCCTTCCCAAATAAAACCGAACTCCCGAAAAAAATACAAGCAAGCCGTCCAATGGTCTGTCTCTTAAATCCGAAACTTCCCAGACGTAAAAAAAAAAAAACTCAGCTAGTCGAATGACAACTGAAAAGAAAAGAGAACGGAAACAAAAAAATGCTAAACCAAAGAACTAAAGATAAAAGACGCCGAACGGTTCTCAAAACCAAAATGAAATAAAACTCACAAATCAGCCGACTACAACAGATAGAACTGCAGAAGATAAAATAAATCAAAATGTCCAACAAGTAGAGTCTATCTCTTCAGAAACGAAAGCATAATAGAAAGCAAAAATAAAATGAAATGAACCAGCCGAAAAAGAGGAAGTTTGGTCACTGCACTCTAACATCAACGAAAAAAAATAAAATAAAATGAACCAGCCTTCCCTTTCCTCCTCAACTTCGTTTCT
>QGSO01000215.1:1674140-1694453 GCA_011037825.1 Carya cathayensis | reverse complement strand
TTTTTTTCTTTTCTTTCTTCCGTAAATCTTGCCTCTGAACGCGTCCAACAACCTCTTTTGTTTCTGCTTCATTTTCTGTCCATCTCAGCCCTGAAAGATGACAAGAAATAGCATACAATACATCCAATCAGAAGGTTCCGTAATTGCCGAAAAATTGCCAGTCGAAGTCCCCGCCGTGAAGCTCTTTTTCCTCTTGTTTTCACTTTTTGTTCCACTATGTTTATTTTTCTTTCGGTTCCACTCTCCTTAAATCACTCTCCTAATGTGTCCTGCTGTCCACGAGAAGAAGAATTTCGCTGAACCTTTCTCCGTGATTCCTTCTCGCCTAAATCTACATTTTGTCTTTCGGCTTTGAGCATGCGCTTTTGATGATCTCGTGAATTTTATTTAAGCTGAAAATAAAGAAATAAAAATACACTCAAAATAAATTAAAAAGAAAATAGATTATTAAAAATATATTATATATGTGAGGAAATATTGTCCAATTAAAGCATAATTATAAAATTAAGCATAAACATGATATTAATCAATTAAAAATCACAACTCGAATTTATGTTTATTAACTATTTTTTCATCTAAAACCAATAATAATGTCACGAAGCAATTGAAATACATTGGTTTTAAATAGCTAAAATATGCAATTTTACAGCTCAAACACATATGTTGTTTTTAATGAAATGACAAAATCTCTTTCATTAACTAAGTAGAGTCCTTTTCTTCAATTATAGGGGGAATCCAAGAAAATGAAGGGGTGAGTCCTGAAGGGTCTTCGAAAGGAAATGCAACAAAGCATGTTCAGATTTATCAAGGCCAGAGGAATGCGATTTCTAAGGATGCTTTAGAGATACCGGTAGTGGCTAGCTTCTAGCACTGCCAACGGCCATGAAATTATTAAGCTGGAATGCCCATGAGCTTAGGAACCCACGGGGCATTCGAACCCTCTTTGATCTAGTCAAGAAGGAAAGGCCCGACGTCTTGTTCTTGCAGGAGACTCACTTATCTACTCATGAGTTTGACTCCTGTAAGTACAAATTAGGTTTTAATAATTGTTTGGTTGTTAGCTCAAATGGTAGGGAAGGTGGAATTGCTCTCTTGTGGCATTGTGATGTTGATTTGTCTATTATCACTTACTCCTCTAATCACATTGAATTGCTGTTGTTATTAAAGATGTTAATTTGTCTGTGGGGCAATGGATTTTAACTACTGTGATGGGCTCCAAGGTGGACTGAGTCTTAAAGATTCCTTACAGGTTCCAAATGGGATAATTACAAGATCGAGAGCTAAAAAAGAGCAAGGAAACAATGTAAGGATTAGTGCAATCCACTTGGGATGAGTCTAGCAAGAGCCCAATGTTCAAGATGGGCTTGAGAGAATGAGATCCAGTTCTCATCCACGTGATACAATCAATGGAAGAGTGCAACATAAATTATGACATATTATTATGTTTATGTAGTTGAAAGTCTTGGAGTTGTTTATTTCATTAAAATGACTTATTTTATTAATTATAGGAATTAGTCTAGAATAATTGGGGTTAAGGATGCTTGGCCCACATATATTTTATTTTGTTGAATTAGGGTTTCGAAAGGCTAAGTTACTATAGCGGTACTGTAGCTGCGGCACTATTCACTTAAGGGTATTTTTGGAAAGAAGTGGCCTTATTTTACCTAGGGTTATGTTTTCAGAAGGGTTATTCAAACTCCTTGTAGCCAAAGTTTATGGAAGTTTATAACATTTGATGAATTTTATTCATTTTAAGTTGAGTTTATTTCCTCTTTTTCTTCATTGAACTTTTGAACTTATTAAAAGTAAATCACAACATTTGTGGTGTTCCTTATTTGTAATCTAGGTTCTTGAGACAGGTTCTTCAATGAGTCTAAATTTTAATATAATCTTGACTCTTGAAACAAGTTCTTCAACGGATCTAGATTCTTCCATCCATTGACTTGATTTTAGGTCTCTTGAGTGAGTTTTCAAATTTATTGTGGGTTCAAGGGATCTCAATTCCACAGGTTCACATCATTTGGTATTCAAAGATGGGTTTCCAATCAGGTTTAATTCTATCTTTTAATTTTTGCATCTTTAAATTTAATTCTAGAGCTTCATTGTTCTAGGTTTTCCAAAAAAAAAAAAAAAAGTGGTCTACCGAATTCTTTTGCTAGGATTTCTGAATTTCTTTGATTAAAGTTATGTTGTTCTTTGATTAGGGTTGCCTTGTTCTTTGATTAGAGCTGCTGAAATTACTCTATCTTAGGGTTCTTGCTTTTATTGTTAGGGTTTTGTCACAATTGGAGTGCCGTTTCAGATTTGTTGAGTTTCACAATTGATCAATTCTATTGATTTTCACAATTTGTGTGTTTGAATTCAATTATTTGATTTTTACAATTGAATCAATTGTTTGTGATTGAATTAGTGAGTAAAGAAAATAAGAGAAAAGAAAAGGGAGGAAAAGAAAAGAGTAAAAAAGAGTATAGAGAGAGAGAAAAAAATGATTGAGCTTTATCATCAAAGGGGTTGAATACATATCATTATAGTTGATATCTTGTCTTGTGATTACTCTTTCCCTCGTATATTTTTTAGTCTCATGTCATTTTATTCATTCCTTGTTTCTAGCTCTTGTTTCTTAGACATAATTACTAGTTGGAATAAAACAAGGTTGTATTGTTTTGATTTAGTTCAATTAGTTTTTAAAAAACTTGAGTGGGAAAAATCTAAAGGTAAAAGGCAAGAGAGTGTGAGATCACTATCAGGAAAAAGCCAATTAAGTGTGAAACACTAGTGGAGTGCCATTATTTGAGCATAAATATGTAAGGGAGTGTATGAGGTTTTTACCACTAACAATTTTTTTGTGCAGCGCAATTATGATGTCTCACAAGAATGGCTCATCATCACTGAAGGGGGTGGTAGACAATTCATTCTTAGTGTTGCAATTCATGCAACAAAAGTTTGAACAGTTGAATCTGATGTTAGAGGAAGTGAGGGATATGATAGATCAATGAGGTACAGTGTTAGAAATCTACAATGTGGAAAAGATTGGAGGAGACATGAGCCTAAATATTGGGAATGGGTATAAGAATGATGAGTATGGTAAGTCTTTTATTGCTAGGCGCGCTCTCAATACACAAATCAAAATAGATGATATAGAGTAGCAAAGAGATAACATTTTTCATATTAGATGTCACATCAACAACAAGGTACGTAGTATCATCATTGATAGATAGAGTTGTACTAATGTGGTTAGCGCTAATTTAGTTGAGAAATTGAATTTAATTACCTTAAAACACCCTAAACCATACAAGTTGCAGTGGTTGAATAATTGTGGGGAGTTTAGGGTAAATAAGCAAGTGTTAGATTCTTTTCCAATTAGAAAGTACAAGGATGGGGTGCTTTGTGATGTAGTGCCTATGCATGCTTGCCATATTTTGTTTGGGAGGCCATGGCAGTGTGATAGAAGAGTGATCCATGATGGGTTCAGGAACATGTACAGTTTTGAAAAGGATGGAAAAATAATCAAACTTGCTCCTTTAACTCCAACACAGGTTCATGAGGACCAACTGGAGTTGAAAAGTGAAAGTGAGTAAAAAAAAAAAAGAGTGAAAGTGAGGTTGATCAAAAAAGAAAAAGAAAAAGTGAGATTGATTAGAAAAGAAAGAGTAAAAGTGAGATTGATAAAAATAAATAAATAATTAGAGAAACTATGATTAATCAAAAAAAGAGAGAGTATGGGTGAGATTGAGGAAGAAAGAAATAGCGAGACTAAATATGTGTGTGTGAGAGAGAGAGAGAGAGAGAGAGAGAGAGATGAGAGAAAATAAATGAGGGTGGGGCCGAAACATCAAGAGAAAGAGAGAGTGAAAAAGAAAATTGAGAGGTGGCTGAGAGTCAAGAAAAAAGAGTGGTGCCACGAGAGGAAAAAGAAAGAGAGCTTGCAAAGAGAAAAAGAAAAACAAGAGTGAGTGTTTATGCTAAGGTAAACTTTTATACTAACGAATTTAACGACTTTTTGCCTAGTGTTGTTGTTTCTTTGTTGCAGGGATATGAGGTCATGATTCCTAGCGGTATGTTTAGTGGATTGTCACTTATTAGAGAGATAGAGCATTACATTGATCTTGTGCTAGGTGCGATGACTCACTCAAAAATGAGTAGCACAAAGACTATCCCAAGTGTAGGAGGATGTCGCGTAATAATTAGGAATAAATTCCTAGATTGTCTCCTCAAGGAAAGCTTACTTAAACTCAACTCGTTGAAAACGGTGAAAAACTTCACAAAGAGAAAATAAATATGATGGTATGTGCAATGGATGGAAAAGGGTACTAGTCATGGACTAGATTCATATTTTTAGGTTTTGATTGTCGGATTGAAATGTAAAAAACTAAGAGATTAAACTATGAAATTAATAAAACTAAGATAAGAATTAAACTAGACTAGAAAGTAATTGACAAAACATGCACTGAAAATTGAAAAGCCCCAAAATCAATGTTCTAGGGTTCATCATTGTATTCAAATCACAAATTCTCAAAATTAAACCATAACAATTGTAATCACTATTAAAGTGAAAGCTTAACAAAACGAGAAAAATAAATAACATGAACTAAATGGATAACAAATAAATTACTCAAACTTCTAAATAAAAAGTCTCCAAAATAATCCAGAAACTTAAAATTGAAATGAAATAACAAGTAGGGAATGAAAAGATCAAGCCAATTGAATTGAGATGAAAAGTTGAAGCGGTGGAGGAGGCTGGGCTGTAGTAGCAATTGGACCCCTCAAGGAGCTCTTCAATCTGCTGCAGTGTGAGCGAATGCTTCCGAAGAATTCATGTTGCTGCGTGAATGATTGCTTGTGTGAATCCCCCTCTTCGAATCTGAGTGAAAATTAATGGAAAAATAAATTCTAAGTGTTCCTCTAATCAAAACAGTGTTTTCCAGCCCAAGAGTCGGCCATGAGATGTAAAAAATCATATATATACCCTAACGGCGGAATAAACCCTAGATCTGTAAAATATGATATCTGCTCGAGCGGAGTGTCGAGCGGACATCGAGCGTTCAACTCTGCCTAAATTCGCTCGAGCGAAGTGTCGAGCGAACATCGAGCGTTCAACTCTGTCTGACTTCGCTCGAGCGGCGGCTTTCCTGCAACCCGCTCAAGCTCATTGCCGAGCAGCGGTCGAGTGTTTGAATCTGCCTGAATTCACTCGAGCGGCCAAAAGCCGCTGCTCAAGCGATGTAGACCATATTCCACATTAATCAACAGTCGATAAAATTAAACAAAAATTCATGCTTTTAATCAATTAAAATCACAACTTAGATTCATTCTTTTTTCCATATAAAACCAATGATAAAGTAATAAAAGAATTAAGAAATATTGGTTCCAAAAGCACTAAAATATGCAATAACTTAGCTCAATCATGCGACATTAATCCCTACCCAACCTTTATTTGAAAAACGTGAGTCCTTGACGCACTTGAAAGAACAAGATAAGTTGAATAGAATGCATGCCAAGTGGCTGCAATTCATTGAGACCTTTCCTCACGTCATCAAATACATATATGGTAAGGAAAGTTTTGTGTTTGATGCGCTAGCAAGAAGGTATGTCCTTATCTTTATTTTAGATGCAAAGTTATTGAGATTTGAATATGATAAGAAATTGCATGCTAATGACGATGACTTTGCAAGTGTGTATGGAGCGTATGAGAAGGCATCTTTTGGTAAGCACTATAGACTAGATTGGTATTTGTTTAGAGATTATAGACTTTGTGAGCCTACTAGTCTTATGCGTGAGTTTCTTGTGCATGGACGTGATTTGTTGGAACATTTTGTAGTAAATAAGATTTTAAACGTGTTACATGACCATTGGTGGAAATATTATTTGCCATTCATTGAGTTTGCATATAATTGGATTGGTCATTTTGGTGTAAGGAAAACTTTCGATGAGTCTCATGAACATTTGTGGGAGTATTATTTGCTATTCTTTGAATTGTTGCATGAACATTTCTTTTGGCCTAAGATGAAAAGAGACGTCAATTGCATTTGTGGCATGTGCATTACATGTAGAAATGCCAAATTAAAGGTTTTGTCACATGGGTTTTACGCCTTTACATGTTCTTAGTGAGCTATAGATAGAAATAACTATGGACTTTGTTTTAGGGCTACCTAGGACAAAAAGGAGTAGAGATTCTATTTTTTTGGTTGTAGATAGATTTAACAAAATGACACATTTCATTCCATGTCATAAAATTGATGATGCCCCAAAATAAATAACTTGTTTTACAAGGAGATAGTGCGACTTCATTGTGTGTCTAGGAGTATTGTTTCTGATAGGAATGTTAAATTCTTTAGCTACTTTTAGAAGGTTCTGTGGGGAAAATTGAGTACTAAGCTTTCATTTTCCACTACTTGCCATCCATAAACTGATGGTCAGACTGAAGTAGTTAATAGGACCCTAACTCAGCTCTTATGCACTATTGTTCATAATAATTTAAAAACATGGGAGGATTGTTTGCTATTTATAAAGTTTGTATATAATAAGACCATGCATACTACTACTTCATATTCTCCTTTTGAAGTTGTTTATGGTTTTAATCTACTTATTCCTTTAACTTTGATACTTTTGCTTGTTGATGACAAGAATACCTTGGATAGACCTTTCCAAATTCTTGAGAAAATTAATGATACTTCATATCTAGTGGATCTTCCTGGTAAGTATTATGTATCTGCTATTTTCAATGTCCCTAATCTTTTTCCCTTTGATGCAGGTGGAGATTCGAGGTCGAATCATTTTGAGGAAATGGGGAATGATGGGCTCCAAAGTGGATCGAGTTTTAAAGATCCCTTGCAGGTTCCAAATGAGGCAATCACAAGTCGAGAGCTAAGAAAGAGAAAGGAAGTAATGCAAGCATTGATGCAATTCACTTGGGACGAGTCTAGCAAGAGCCTAATGTTCAAAATGGGCTTGAGAGAAGGAAATCCAGTTCTTATTTATGTGATACAAGCAATGGAAGAGTGCAACATAAATTATGGCATATTATTATGTTGATGTGATTGAAGGCCTTGAACTTGTTTATTTCATTAAAATGGCTTATTTTATTAGTTATAGGAATTAGTCTAAAATAACTAGGCTTGAGGATGCTTGGCCCACATTTGTTTTATTTTATTGAATTAGGGTTTCAAAAGGTTAAGTTACTATTGCAATACTGTAGTCGCGCACTGTAGCCATGACACTATTTACTTAAAGGTATTTTTGGAAAGAATTGGCCTTATTTTAGATAGGGTTATGTTTTGGGAAGGGTTATTTAAACTCCATGTAGCCAAAGTTTATGGAAGTTTATAACATTTGATGAACTTTATTCATTGCAAGTTGAGTTTATCTCCTCTTGTTCTTCATTGAAAATTTGAACTTATCAAAAGTAAATCACAACTTTTGTGGCATTCCTCCTTTGTAATCTAGATTCTTGAGACAGGTTCTTCAACGGATCTAGATTTTAATATAATCTAGGTGAAATGAGTTTCTCAACGGGTTTAGGTTCTTCCATCCGTTGACTTAATTTTGGCTTTCTTGTGTGAGTTTTTAAATTGATTGTGGGTTCAAGAGATTATAATTCTGCAGGTTCACATCATGCTATGTATGGTTTTCCTAAAACACACCTGAAATATCGAACATGGAATTTACTTAGATCCCTTAGTCGTATGCATGGAGAGGCATGGCTGGTTATGTGAGATTTTAATGAATTACTATTTCACCATGAGAAGAAAGGAGGCAAACCTAGGGCTAAGAGGCAATTGTCTAATTTTCATGAGTTCATTGAAGACTGTGACTTGAGAGATTTGGAGTTCTTAGGTAATAAGTACACTTGGTGTAGTAGGAGAGAGGGTAGCCATTGTAGTAGTGAAAGACTAGATCGTTTTTTAGCTAACTCTGGCTGGTGGAATTGCTTCCCTAATTTCAAAGTTAATCATGGTGCAGTCTCTTATTCTACTCATTCACCAATTTGGGTTAATTTGGAAGGTGAAAGTGAGCCTCATAGAGTCAAAAAAAAATTTTGATTTGAGGCTATGTGGGTGGGTGAACAAGCCTGTGAAAATATTATCAAATGAGTTTGGAATAGGTGTTCTAGCCACTCTAATATGGATGAAGTTGAAACATTAATTCAAGATTGTGGTAAACAACAGGGGAATTGGAATAGACATGGGTTTGGGCATGTTCAGAGACGGCTTAATGAAGCTCAAACCAGATTGAGGCATTTGCATGAGAAAGATCATGTAGGGTCAATAGAAATGTTATGAATCTGGCAAGATAGGAGGTTCATGTTTGGTTGGAAATAAGTGAGGTCATGTGGTGACAACGATCTAAGCGTTATGGCTTAAAGAGGGGGACAATAATACTAGGTACTTTCATATGAAAGCTTCTCAAAGATAGAAGAAGAAAAAGACTGAAGATTCAGGATGACAATTATCAATGGCAAGAAGAGGCTGAAAGGGATAAGGTCATTCTGAATTATTTTCAAACCCTATTCACAAGTTTTAATCCAAATGATTCCTCGGAATTTTTGGAACCTTTAGCTGACAAAGTTTCTGCACAGATGAACATGGAGTTAATTAAAGAGTTTCATGCTGAAGAGGTGAAGGAAGCACTACAACAAATGAATCCAACGAAGGCACCAAGCCTTGATGGATGTCACCAATTTGTTTTCAAAAATATTGGCATGTGGTTAGTGATTCCATTACCTTAGCAGTTCTTCATCCTTTAAATTCAAGTGTTTTCCCCACCTCTCTAAACCATACACATATTACACTCATTTCAAAAAAGAGGTATCCCATTAAAGTGAGTGATCATAGGCCGATAAGTTTGTGTAATGTCGTTTACAAACTTATTGCAAAGGTTCTCTCTAATCAGTTGAAAACAGTCTTATCCAATGTTATTAGTGAGAGTCAAAGTGCTTTTGTTTGGGGGCATCTAATTTCAGATAATGTACTAATTGCCTATGAATTGGTGCATTATCTCAAACAAAAGAAGAAAGGGAAAAATCGTTTCATATCGTTAAAGCTAGATATGAGTCAGACTTACAATAGAGTTGAGTGGGGGTTCATAAAATTTGTTATGGAGGTGATGGGCTTTCATCAGAATTTTATTGCCTTGTTTATGTGTTGTGTCAGGTCTGTGTCTTTTTCTATTTTGATAAATGGAGAGGCCAAGGGTCGAATAGAGTGATATCTCGTTTTTACATGTATTTTCACTGAAGGAGTATTTTAATTTAATTAAAATATTGGTTATTTTATTTTAAATTATTTGATTTTAATTGGATTTATTTAGTTGTGAAATTTATTTTATAGAGCTTTCTTAATATTAATTAATTGTTTTGAGTTTAAATTGCTGTTTAATTTATTTTAGCTTGTCTTTGGATTTAAAATTAAGTAGTTAGTTTTTACTAGTTATTTATTATATTTTAGATTTATGTTGTGTTTAAGATATTTTTTTTGGTTTTATTGCTTTTAAAGTTGTTTTCATTGGATCAGTTGTTGGACTCTAGAGGTAAGAATTGGACCTCATTTCTTTTCCTCCATCTTTTCTTTTCTCTTTTTCTTTTCTTCTTTCTCTTTTTTCTTCTTCTTTTCTTTCTTTTTTCCTTTCTTTCCCGCTGAATTACCCTCCCCCGTTCGAACCTCTCTCTCTCTCTCTACCCATTCACGCCGTTTTCGTCCAACCACCTAGAACCGCCGCCGCCGGCCACCGTGCGGCACACCACCCCCACCAATCTCTTCCCCTCCCACTGGTGAACTACCCCACAATGGTGAACCACCCCACAAATTTCCGCCGCCATCCGAGCCGCCGTTTAGCCGGAATAGCTCCTCCAAGTCGAACGGCTTTTGCTCTGATTTGCCGCCGTCGCTCCACCTCTAGCCACCACCTATTCACCACTTCTTCACCCACTCCTTGCCATCCTAAACCACCAATTTTCGGCCTCGATCCGTCGTCGGAGCAGCCCCCACGAGCTAGTTTCCGATTTGGGTATTTCAGCTCTTCTACTGTCGTTTTCGCCGCCACCCACGGCCAAACTTCACTTCCACTAGCTTCATAAACACCTCTAAGCCATTCCCTATCAATCCCGAGCCTTGGTTTGTCCCCGTTCAAAAGTGGGTATTTTACAACCCACGGCCACAGTGTTTTTACACTGTTACGTTGTTTTCTCTTTGCCGTTTGCTGCTTGCCGATCCTTCAAAAATTATTATATAGCGCTGTAAGTATTTTTCAAACTTCATTTTAGATTTAAATATATTATTGCTTTTACAATTATTATTTGTGACTGGTTGGTTATTCCGGACTGAGTCCGAGGAGTCGGGGGTCGGTGGGATTTGAGGACGGAGTTGCTTGTTTGGTTGTTATGGATGTTTGGAAAGTGTTGGTTAAATTTTGTAATTTTATTTGCATTGCATTGTGCATGCATATCCATGTGTTATATAGTGAAAACTGGATTTTCGCGAGTTAAATGGATTTTTGAATGCATGTGTATCACGACCCCAAGCCGAGATGGGGTATTATCTCGGTGGAGCTCCTCTGGTCACTCGGGAGCGTAATATACTGAATGACATCCCCTGGGTTGTCGCTGGGCGACAACGGGAGCAGGCAGGATGGTAACGCTCTCGTACCGACTCTGTGGCCCCTCTGCTGGCGGGGGCTAGAGAATGATTGGCTACCAACGCGCGAGGCGCGGAACTGGGCATCGCTCGTTACGAAATCACACGCATGGTCGTTACCCATGGTGTGACGAAGGGAGCCAGGGCTTGCGGATGACCCCTAGGGGAGGTCATGGTGCATTCGGTTAAGGAAAAGTGGAAAATAGTTTTAAGACCTGGATTTTGGGCCATTATCTGGGATAATGGCGATGAAAAATTTAAAGGAAATATTTTGGGCCAAATGGGACTTTTGGCGTGTGTGGAAAAATATGTTTTATGGGACATGTGGATTAGGCATTATTTCATGCATATTGTAGAGTTTAATATATTTTTATCTTGTGGCGTTTGGAATATTACTTGCCTGCGGCACCATTTTTGGTACCGTAGATTTTGATGCAGAGATAGAGGAGGAGGAGGCTAAGCCTGAGAAGGCAGCTCCGCCGGAGGATTGATTTGGAGTGTTTATTTATGGATTATATTTGTAGTTGTTTTAATGATATGTATTTGGATTTGAGATGGTGTTGAACATGTAATATTTTAATTACATGTGTTTTAAACTAGTTTGTAATTAAACAAAAATTCTGGTACTTAGTTATATGAATTTATTATCCGCTGCGTGTTTTATTTTGTACATATGTTGCATGTACACACACTTGGCACTTGGCGATGGGATGTGTGACCCGTGTTGTCATCATCCCGACGTCTTGATTTCCACGTGTCCGTACGTGGGAGTTGGGGCCGTCACAGATAGTACCATCTAGGTGTCTAAAGCAAGGGGACCCACTGTCCCCTTATCTATTTCTTCTTTGTACTAAGGGGTTGATCTCTCTTTGAGAGATTCTAGGTTTAGGAAGGATATTTCAGGCCTGAAAATCTGCAAAGGGGCTCCCAATATAAATCATTTGCTTTTTGTGAATGATATTATTATCTTCTGCAGAGCTGAAGTGGAGGAGAATAAGAGAGTACAAGATTTGTTGGCTAAGTATGAATTTGTTTCTGGCTAGAAAATTAACAAGAAAAAGACTACAATGGTGTTTAGTGGAAATGTAAGTGTTAAAACAAAGGCTAAGATAAAAAATTTGTGGAATAATGGTGAGATTCAACAATATGAGAAATATCTTAGGCTTCCACCTGTCATTGGGAGATCTAAGACTAGGGCTTTTCATTCTATAAAACAAAGGATGTGGCACAAACTCCAATCTTGGAAAGAAAAATTATTGTCACAAGGGGAAAAGGAGGTCTTATTAAAAGTTGTAGCTCTTTCAATTCCAACATATAGCATAAGTTGTTTCCTTCTTCCTGCTAGTTGTGTAATGAGTTGGAAAGTATGATGTCAAGATTTTGGTGATGTCAAGATTTTGGTGGGGTCAAAAGGGTAATGAAAGGAAGATTCATTGGGTAAGACGAGTGAAGATATGCCAAAGAAAGTCTCTGGGTGGAATGGGTTTCAAGGATCTTAGAAGTTTTAATCTAGCATTACTAGCAAAATAAGGATGGCGATTGTCTCAAGATGAAACTTTCTTAATGCGTAAACTCTTCAAGACAAAATATTTTCCCCATAGTAGTTTTATGCAAGCTGGACTTGGTAGAAATCCATCTTATACTTGGAGGGAAATTTGGGAGGCTCGGAAATGGTTAGTGGCAGGGTGCAAGTGGCAAATTGGAGATGGTAGGTCAGTAAATATTTGGCAAGATCAGTGGATAGCAGGAAATCTTTCTCTACTGTCAGAAGGGGTTGTGATGTTGGCTGACTCAAGGTTTGATACAATAGCTTCCCTCTTTGTGGATCACGAGAAGGTGTGAGACATTAACAAGCTTAGATCTCTCTTCAATCCAAATATAGTGGTTGATATTCTTCAAGTGTTTTTGTGCCCTATTGACAGGGAAGATAGAATGGTTTGGCCTCATGAGAGGAATGGTCAATTAGTGTTAGAAGTTGTTATAGGTACATTCTTTCTAAGATTGGTACCCAGTTTGTAGAGGCATCAAATGTGCAGACTCAACACATTCTTTGGAAACAATTATGGAAGATGAAAGTTCCCAATAAGGTCCAAATTTTTGCTTGGCATGCCTATAAAGATGGCTTTCCCACTAGATAGCAGTTAGTCAAAAAACGTCTTACCTAATGGCACCTGCAATTTCTATCTTATTGAACTTGAAACACTTACACATGCTATGATGAGTTGTAACTCTATTCATAAAATGTGGGAGTTATATTTACTTGAAGTCTCTATTGATAATAACATGTCAGCCATGGATGTGGACTTGCAATTTTGTGACAAGAAGCTATATGACAAGTTGGCTGTTTGATTTATGCTGATGTGGAGTTTATAGTTTTGAAGAAACAAGTATGTGCATGAGAAAGTAGTGCTAACTCCATAGCAGGTCGCTAATAATGCATTGTCTTTGCCACACAGTTTTGACAATGTGAAACAGAAAACTCAGACACAACTCAAGAAACATTATAGATGGCAACATCCTCCTACAGATTGGTTAAAGTTAAATGTAGATGGTGCAGTTTTTGCTGAGTTGGGGAAAGCTAGCATTGGTGCTGTATTAAGGGATGCGCCAGGTATTGTTCTTATGCCTACGAGTAAACCTAAACGTGAAGTTGATGATATAGAAGCTATTAGGGGTGTAAAAAAATCGGTGAACCAGTAAATTGGACCGGACCAGACCAAACCGGTGGGATCGGTCCAGTCCCGAGTTTGGTTTGGTTCGGTATTGGTTTTATTTTTTTAAAAAAAAACCAAAATCGGTTCGGTTTCGATTTTTCTTTTTTTAAAACTAGACCGGTTTATATATATTTTTAATTTTTTCTATTGTATATAATTTATATATAATATATAATTATATATAAAATAGTTTTGTATTATATGATAAATTACTAATTAATATCACATTACATTTTAAAATATTAGATCATTTTGGTTATTATATTAATAGTTATATTAATATTATATAGTGCATATTAATAGTTATACTAATACTATATCATTATATATTATAATATACTAATATAGTACATTAAAATTGAAATATGGGACAGAACCGAACCAAAAACTGGTAAAACTAGAATACCGATTTAGGAGGGTAACTGGGGCGTAATAGATTTTAAAAAATACAAAACTGGTACATACCAGTTTGGTCCTAAATTTTTTCCAAAACCGAATCAGACTGGACTAATTACACCCCTAGAAGCTATAGAACTTTTAGCCTTTTTTCGAGGTATGCAATTATGCTCTACAATGGGAATTTCAAAGCTTATGGTGGAAAGTGACAGTTTAACTATTGTTGAAGCCTTATAGGATGATAGTATGAGTAATTCTATGCTAGGCATGCTTTATCATGAAATTAAGATATTATCATCTTTCACATGTATATAGAGAGGGTAATATGGTAGCCCATAAGTTGGCTAGGAATGCTTTCATGGTTGAAAGTAATAGTTTACAGTGGGATTGTATTCCAAACTGTATTTCTCAAGTCTTTTGGTTTGATAATTGTCTGTAATCATGTTTCCATTTGATTAATTAAATTATCATTTCTACAAAAAAAAAATATATGTTGAGAATTTATTTGGCCATAAAATTTTATTAATATATATATTTTATGTTTAAAGCATATGATCAAATAAATTTTCATGTTTAAGATTATAGTTTTATGTTATAAATTATAATAATATTATCATATATATAATTATAATTTATGTTACTCGAACTATTTAAACAAGCACTTCCATCAGATAATACATTGCCTCGAGACTTCTATGAAGCTAAGCAGTTGAAGCGAGGTCTAGGGTTTGACTATAATATCATACATGCATCTAAGAATGATTGTATTATATTTTGGCAAGAGAATGAATATTTGAACGAATGTCCCGTGTGCCGTGAATCAAGATGGACATCAGAGAAATAGAATATACCATAAAAGATGGTACGTCACTTTCCATTGAAACTAAGATTGCAACGGTTATTTATGTCACATCCAATGGCTATAGACATGTCATGGCATTCGTCAAATAGAGTTAGAAACAATAATATTTTGTCACATCCTGTTGATTCTGAAGCATGGAAGAAGTTTGACTTCAAACACCATGGTTTACAATAGAACCTCGTAATGTACTTCTTGGGCTCGCAATGGATGGATTTAACTTGTTTAGAAATTTGAGTACTTCACATAGTACTTGGCCGATGGTACTTATGTCGTACAATTTACCACCATGGAAATGTATGAAGGATTCATATTTTATGATAAGTTTGCTCATTCTTAGCCCAAGATCACTAGGAAATTATATAGATGTACATTCACAGCCATCAATTACTGAGTTGAAAGATTTATGGGAGAATGGGGTCGACACATTTAATTCATCAACATATATTAGGGGTGTAAATTTTAACCCAAAAACTGGAAAATTGGACCTAACCGAACCGATGGAACGGGTTTAGTTTTAGACTGGTCCGATCCAAAACAAGTTTCTCGTCGTCATTATGGCCACCATCATCTATTTATGCATCATTATTGATGTCTTCTGCAACTCATGCAAAGGCTCGATTGTTGGATACGTTTCTCCATGTAAGACCCAATCTGTATACCCCTTGGCAATACCATTGACAAAGGGATGCTCATGCACCAAATCCATCTCATGAGAACACAAATTCTTGCAGTTTCAACATAGGCATCTGATTCACCCGTCAATATCGACTGTATTCAATACAAACTCCAAGAATATCTTCACACCTTCAACATATTTGCTGTAATCCTTACCCAATCTATCACTCACTCTCATCTAACTCTTATCCACTACTAAACCCTATTACAAACAATGGCGTAACCATCAAGAAATATATTCAAACAAAACAATGTGTTCCTCTTCACTTCACTGGGTAGTTAGTTCTATCCCATTTGGGATTTTAAGCTCATTTTCGCTAATCTACCAAATATTATTTGTCATGTCCAATAAAATTTCAGCAGCATCTCCCCATAGTTCTTTAAATATGCTCATCTGGTCGAGTGCATTGATGAGTAACACGTTGGTGCACCATAACCTCAACTGCATATCTAAAGAACAATATTGGAAGAGTCTACCAAAATCACAATGCCGAATGGGATTAGATATATTTGGTAAGTTTGCGACAATGATCTTATAATCTCAAACTGTCCACTTTGGATAATTCAAAAGTTATCAATCAGCAAATGTGGATTGTTAACTCTTGAAATCCATGGATTAATAACTCTTAAACGGGTCCAATGTTAATTTACATGCAACATACAAAACACGAGAAAAATATACAACAACAATATAAGACACAAGAGTATATCAAACAACAGATGTTGATGTGAATTTATTAAGGTACTGTTATTATTCTACATATATTTTTAGGTTGTTAATTCTTTTAAATTAAATTTTGTAAATTTATTAATGAAAATATTGTTTATTAAGTTTTAAATAATTTTTATAAATTTATTTAAAGTTATTAATTAATTTATGTTATTTTGTTAGTTTCTTTAAATTTAAGCAACATATAGATCATTTCTAAGTTTTAAATTAATTGTTGTAAATTTATTGATGAAAATCTTGTCTTATTATGTTTTAAACTAATTTTTATAAATTTATTCAAAATATAAGTTAATGTATTGTCATATTGTTAGTTACTTTAAATTTAAGCAATATATAGATCATTTCTAAGTTTTAAATGAATTTTTGTAAATTTATTAATGCAAATCTTGTTTTATTAAGTTTTAAATCAATTTTTATAAATTTATTCAAAGTTATTAATTAATGTATTGTTATATTGTTATATAGATCATTTCTAAGCTTTAATTTATTTTTTGTAAATCTCTCTGTAAAAAACTTGTTTCCTTACGTTTTAAATTACATTTTGTAAATTTTATTAATACTGCTTTCTCTTTGAACATATGTTATTTGTTCAAACAGTGTGCAATACTTTTTGAACTGTGGTATGTAGCCTTCGAATGATATATGCCCAGTTTCCGGTTATCAGATATAATTCTTGTTTTCTAGATTCACTACATAATTGGTTTTTTCAAATCTCATACATAGTTCGTATTGTTCATAAGATGCATCATAAATCCAAACAACAATATATATTTCCATATTACCACATCCAAACACAAATATTTCACAAACAAATCATTAACAATTAAAAAAAAAAAAAAGGCATAGAAAGAGTATACGTACTCACCTTAATAGCAAATCCAAATAACAATATTCACCACCACTCGCCTATACCACAATTAGTAAAATCCATAAATTTAATCTCATGGGAAGAGAGCACTACCATAAAAAATCTTACCAAATAGAAGGGTGAAGAAGCCTACTTGTATCTATCGATCTCACTATCTCTCTCTTTCTATCGCCGGCCTCTTTCTCACACTACAAGAAATTTTATTTTTAGGAACAAAATTTCTTAAGGACGAAATTAATTTCATCCCTAAAAGTACTTTTCTGAGACGAAATTTTAATTTCGTCTCAAAACATGGAAAACCTTATAAATCCGTTCGAACTAAAAAATAGTAGTTCGAACTGAAGATTCTGAGATGAATTAGGTCGTCTCCAAAAATTTATACCGTTCGAAATAAAAAAATTTAATTCGAACAAAAAATTAATTAATTCGAATGAAAAATTATTTGTTCGAATTAGTATTAACGTGTTCGAACGGTATTGTTTAATTGAAAAGATATATTGTTAAAATTGTAAGAATACATATTTTTTCTATTAATTATTTATCATTTCCAAAGTGAATAAAAAGTTCTATATATTATATATTATGATTTACAATGAATTAAAATATTTACAAATTCATAAATTATTTTTATGTAATTAATTTAAAAGTATTTTAGTTAACTAAATATTAAAAATAAAGATAGTGTCATTTTTTCAATTATCGTGAACATTAAGTATAATGAGAAGAAAATATAATTAACAATAAAGAGGCTAGCAAACACTAAAAATAAAAATCATATTGCATTAATTACATTCCAAAATGAGTTAGACGTTATATACAACATAAAAAAAGTAAAATAATAACTAACAATATTTATTTATTAAATAAATCAAAATCCTCCTGTAAAGTTTGCATGCGTCCTTCTAGGTCCTTAAGCTTCTCCATCATGGGGTGAATGAAGTCCCTCAATAAAATGTCGCAGTGCTCCACCAATATAGCCCGTACCTCATCTGGAGTAGCCCCAGCAGGATGTCTCTCAATAGAGGCAGCAGCAGTAGAAGCTGGATCAATAGGCGGAGGCTGATCCTGTTGCACTGCACGAGTTTTCGGCAAGTGACCCTTGCTCTTACCGAATGTGATATTGTTAACAGGCCCCATCTGTGGCAACTTCCGCTCAGTCAGAGTCACTGTAACCCCTGAACGGAGTAGGAGGTTAGATATCAACAATGCAAATGGTAGACTACCTCCACCCGAATAGCGTGACTCTGTGCGAATGCGGAGGAAGAAATATAATGCCAGATCAATTGGCTCCCCTTGTGCTAACCGTAACAAAAATCTGGCCCGCTCGATCCCGAAATCAGTCTTGTGTTTCTTCGGATCAATGTTATACCCGACAATCAAATTAAGCATTCTAAAAAATGCTGTACAGTCGGCCTGTCGGATCACTTTACTGCCATCATATGGAGGAGCCTCAGGGTCTCGCACTAGGTCACGAACCTGATCATCTGTGAGACCATCATCAGGTACCTCATCGCCGCTCTCACTATCATCTGAGTCAGCATCCAGCTCTGCGGTTTGTACATCCGGCGCTGGCGATGAGGATGCGACTGTTGTGTCCTCTCCAGATGGTGCAGTCACTGCTCTCGCTGCTGCTGCTGCAGGATATGCACCTGGCTCTCGCCGCAAATCTAGAAACTCAGCAATAACGCGGGGAGAGAATATAATACTCACTCCCCGGACTACTAAGTTATAGCACAGAGCATCACCAGACTGCTCACCCATGACACGGTAAAACTCACCAACCATCTCAGGATATGCTGTGCCTCTCTGTTGACAGATCGGGGTCCATCCACGATCGGTGATGATGTCATGTATGCTCCGCCCCTCCTAAGTGAGGTCACAGAAGTCGCCCAGAATGATCTCCCGCTCAACTAGTATAGGCCTCACGGTCGGCTGAGAAGGAGCGGTAGCTACGGAGCTACTTTCGACTGTCTGGGGTCGGGAACGTTTTCTTCCGCTACTGCTTGCCATTAGATACCTGTTGATGTATAAAATATATATGTGATGTAATTAAAGTGAATTAGAGGATGCATGATGTTGTGCTGTCATGTTTGACAACTGCTTTTTCGAATGGCCTTTAATTCCATTCGAATTAAATTATATTCATTCGAATAAAATTGAAATTAATTCGAATGAGCCTAACTTCCATTCGAATAAAATTATTTTCCATTCGAATAAACCTAAATTTAATTCGAATGCGATGACTTCCATTCGAATGGAAGTTTGGCTCATTCTAATAGAACTGAGTCAAACAGACATGGCTGAGTCGACTCAGTCCCAAATCGACACTATCATTTTTCACAAAGAATCCAACATTTTAATCGGTAGAAATGATTTAGGAGTAAATCATTATCATTTCTACCGTTTAATACTGAGTCATTTGGCCCCAAAACAACAAAATGGGGCCGGATTCATTCAAAATCCGACCCCCCCAAAACTAACCAAAAAAGTCATAAAAATAACACTCATTTAAGGCATACCTCTTGTTCTAGGAGATCTGAGGACAACGTCGGAGTTGGTGGCGGCGTTGAGGCTGCTAACGGCGGGGGTGTGAGCGTAAGTTCGAATGAGAGGAGGCACGAAATGATCGGAGAAGAAGCTGTCTCGCGAGTTAAATAATGTAAATTCATTGAATGAAAGTATAATTAATTCGAACTAAAAGGGTATAAGTTCGAATTGAAAGGGTATAAGTTCGAATGAAATATATAATACTTCAAAAAAAAATATATATATAATTACAAGAGGTAAAACAATACGTTTTATATTAGTAATACTAGTATATATATATAATATATATTAGATAACTATATATATATAGTATTGAGTTTTATACTAGTTACTTATATATATTGTGACTAACTAGTATATATATTATGCATTATATTAGTATAAAATAGTATTGTGTAAAGCATTGCATTATAAAGTAAATATACAATGTATATAGTAAAACATTGCATTAAATATAAGTATAAAATACATATTTCTAATATATTTAGTTTGTATATTAGTAATAAACAAAGTACTTAGACTATATTATAAAGTATTACAGTATTATTAGTTTTCATATTTTTATACTATCTATAATTTAATATCACTTAGTATTATACTATTATATTACTTAGTATAATACTTATAGTGATACTAACTATAAGTATAACATTATTAGTGATTGTAAATAAAATAATATACTATGTTAAATACTTAATATTATAGATTGATAAGAAACTTAGTATTATGCGTTTAGTGACACTTAGTATTATATAGTGTATATAATTTTTACATATACACATAATAATATATAATATTATACTTATATATTTCTATAATTATCTGTTCGAACTAATATAAAATAGTTCGAATAAATATATTTCATGTTCGAACGAATTTTTTTGTTTGGAGGG
>QGSO01000215.1:1586844-1674039 GCA_011037825.1 Carya cathayensis | reverse complement strand
GTCCATGTTATGTTTCACGTTCATGTTATGTTGATTGTTCATGTTATGTTTTAAGCTTAAGTTCATGCCATGTTAAGTCAAGTTCAGTTCACGCTTAAGTTCTGGTTAAGTCATGCTATATGTCAAGTTATACTATGTTTATGTATGACTATAATTATGCATTTATGCTTTTACTGCCATGCATGCATTTTTAACCTGTGTATAAGTTTTATGTTAACTTACTGAGATTTGTAATCAAATCTCACTGTGGTAGTCCCAACTACCATTCCCCCCGAATGGTAGATCTTGTTACAGGACCCGAAGGAGAATTGGAATCTGACCAACTGAATACAGTCGACTAGGCCACGGTGCGATGTTGATGATGGTATAGTATTTAACTTAGGTTAATACTTACACTTTTGGAGTTGTATCTCAAGTATTCTTTTGATCACAACCATTTTAGACTAGTGTGGTGATCACGGCTTTTTAGTATGCCTTTATGTATGAAATATGTTTCAAGTATTTGGGATATTTTTAGTTTGGTGCATAATATTGCTAAAGAAAAAAATTATCCGCTGCGAATATTGCATAATGCTAGATGCATGTTAGGAACATTGCATCTTATATGTCATGAACGGGGGCAGGTAACCTTGTGTTGCATGTCTCGACGCTTCAAATGTCCTTTCAATCCCAAGCGGAATTTGGGGGCGTCACAGGGAACATCTACCCAGTCATTTGAGGGAAATGAAGACTTTGGATCATTGTGGGAGGATGCACAACATCCATTGTACGAAGGGTGCACCCGTCATAGCAAGTTGTCCTTCACTGTCAAGTTGCTACATATTAAATCTAATTGTCATATTTCTGCAAAGGCTATCGATATGCTGCTTGAATTATTTAAAGAGGCTCTGCCAGAGGATAACGTAGTACCTCGAAATTTTTATGAAGCGAGGGTTAGGATTTGATTATAATATCATCCATGCATTTAAGAATGATTGTGTTCTCTTCTGGAAGCAATATGCAGAATGTGAATCATGTCCGGTGTGTCTTGAGTCAAGATGGACATCAGATAAGCGTAATGTACCCCATAAAGTGCTAAGACATTTTTCGCTTATTCCTTGACTTCAAAAATTATTTACTTCCCGGATGACTGCGAAAGATATGACTTGGCATCACACACAAAGAGTTCAAAATGATCAATTCCTCACTCATCCTGCAGATTCCTTACAATGGAAGAAATTTGATGACCAGTATCCATGGTTTGCCGAAGAACCTCGCAATGTATGTCTTGGTTTAGCAACTGATGGATTTAATCCATTTGGCAACATGAGCACTTCTCATAGCACCTGGCCTATCATAGTAATGCCTTATAATTTGCCCCCATGGAAGTGTATGAAGAATCCTTATTTTATGATGACTCTATTGATCCCAGGGCCAAGGTCACCAGGAAATGAAATAGACGTATATTTGCAACCAATGATGGCAGAGTTGAAAGAGTTGTGGGAACAGGGTGTCACTACATATGATGTGGCCGCTGAGCGTGAATTCAAGATGCATGCTGCAGTACTTTGGACAATAAATGATTTTCCAGCATACGGGAACTTGTCTGGGTGGAGCACAAAGGGAAAAATGGCTTGTCCTGTTTGTAACAAAGATACACAGTCCCAGTGGTTAACGAATGGCCGGAAATTATGTTTCATGGGACACCGTCGATATCTACCGTATGATCATAGATGGCATTCAAATAGAGTAATGTTTGATGGAAGGGTTGAGCATAGGTCATCACCGCCAGAGTATTCTGGTAGTGATATTCTCACTCAATTGCCAGATGTTCCAGACAGCAGATTTGGAAAGAATGCAAGATGTCGAAAGAGGAAAAGACAAGCAGTGGAATTGAATTGGACCAAAAAAAGTATTTTCTTTGATTTGCCATACTGGTCTACATTAACACTGCGTCACAATCTAGACGTAATGCATATTGAAAAAAATATATGTGAGAATATTTTGGGTACCCTAATGTCAATACAAGGGAAAACAAAAGATACAGTCAACTCTCGTAAAGATTTGAAAGAGTTGGGAATCAGATCGGAGTTGCATTTGCAAGATACTGGGTTATCAGCTTATATGCCCCTTGGATGGTATACACTTTCAAGTGATGAGAGAAAGAAATTCTGTGATTGGTTCATGACAATCAAATTACCCGATGGTTATGCTTCGAACATGTCAAGATGTGTCCGACCTCATGATTGGAAGATAACTGGTCTAAAAAGTCATGACTGCCAGATGTTTGTACAGCTATTACAGAATTATGGCGATTTTTCAGAAATATTTGCAGTAGAACGTTGAAAGTTGATGCCTTATTAAAAATGGAAGCTGACATTGCTTTGATATTGTCTAATTGGAGAGTTTGTACCCGCCTTCATTCTTTGATGTAATGGTTCATTTGGCTGTGCATTTGCCTCGTGAGGCTTTAGTTGCTGGCCCCGTTCAGTATAGATGGATGTATCCTATTGAACGGTTTTTGAGAAAACTTAAGCGATCTGTGGGAAATAAGGCTCGTTCGGAAGGATCGATCGCAGAGTCATATATTCATAATGAGTGGCATACATTTTGTTCAATGGATTTTCGTGGGGTTGATACTAGATTTACGAGACCGGATCGAAATTATGAAGGTGGACAAATGGGAGTTTCGTCAGCATTTACCATATTCTCCCAGAAAGTACATCCTATAGGTGCACAAGGAGGCTATGACCTATGTGGGCGAGAGTTTGAAAGAGCTCGATGGTATGTCTTAAATAATTGTGAAGAGATTGAACAATATTTGAGGTTAGTGATGATCATCTAATTTGGCAGTAGTATTATGTGCATTTCTAATACTTTAGTATGTATTGATACAAATTAATAACTCACATTAACATACGCAGCGAACATATACAACTACTTCGCACGAATGGTGTGACTGATGTAGAAAAGACGCACGAAGAAGAATTTGCCTCATGGTTTGAACATACGGTATTATTCGGGAAAAAATTATGCACGAGTATTTTAAATATGATTATATTTTAAATTTCATCCTTATTTTATTTATGTAGGTTGCATCGAAATATAATGACCATTCATGTGAAATCTCACCAGAAGTATATGCTTTGGCATGTGTTCCGTCTAAGCGGGCTATCCAATATTCAGGATGTTTGGTGCGTGGATATAGATTTCACACAGCAGACAGAGAACGATATAGGAAAACTCAAAATTGTGGGGTTGTTGTCGAAGGAAGTCATGGGGATGATAATATCGATTTTTACGGAATTGTGGAAGATATCATAGCATTAAAGTATGTGGGGGGATATATGGTCTGGTTATTTAAATGTAATTGGTGGGATGTCTCAAATCCTAGGTTGGGAGTGCATAAGGATGCATATTTTGTAAGTGTCAATACATCTCGCAAATGGTATGAGGACGATCCATTCGTTCTCGCATGCCAAGCAAATCAAGTTTTTTATTTAGATGATCCGGAGTTCGGAAATCCATGGAGAATAGTCGAGAAGTTTGCACCAATAAATATATATGATTATATTCCAGAGGTAGACAAACCACATGAAGAAGTTGATAGTCCAGACTATGAAGAAGCATATCAAGAAAATGAATCAGGCATCAATCTATTTGTTGATCTAAGCCATTATGACATGGTCCCATTGCGCAGAGAAGATGTTCAACCCAAAGTAATTGAAGGTGACATGTCTGAAGAACATGAATCAACTGAAGTGTCTACTGAGGATGAGAGCGATTGGTCCAGCAATACTGATACCGAATGATTTTCAAACAGATATTTGTGTAGGTAAAATTCTTATAAAAATATTTCATGTATCTAGTTTGAACAATAATTTATTATAATTTCAAACAGATATGCCTCCTAAACGCAAAAGAACACGTGAGCCATCCCCACCACTTACTGAATTTTCGTGTGCTTCACCTACCAACAATGGTGGGCTACCGTCACCAGAACCAGAACAAGGTATTTTATCACTGTATATCTTTCAAATAAAATTAATTTAATTAAAATATATGCTATAATTTTTGTATATATAGCTGTTGTAAACCAGGGCCGAGTTAGAGGCATTACGAGGGGTGTCTGCATAGAAAAAGTAAGGAAAGTGGGTAAAATTAAAGTTGATATATCTGATGATCACACCGGTGGCTCTGGGGATTCAGCAGCTTGGCTTGCTTCTTATATTGGTACACTTACTCTCACGTATGCACCGATGGCTACATCCTCTTGGGCTAAAGTTCCCCAAGATATGAAAGACCACATCAAAAATCGTTGTTTGGTAATAAGTTACTTTGTATAACATTTTTATTTAAATGAGAATGTTTGAAATTATACTAATTGTTTATAATTATTTGAAGGACGAGTTTGAACTAAATTTTTTTCGGCGAGAGGATTGACTAACGATTGAGGAACTGATGTCGAATGCATTCCGGAGGTACAAAGGTCGATGCCATGCACACTATCAAAAATTCAGTACTCCGACAGAGGCGCGTCAAAATCCATTCCAAGCAATGCTACCAAACGAATGGGAGAAAGTATGTGATCTATTTGAAGATTCTGCTTATCAGGTAATTTCGCTACTATCTTTTTTTTAATAATTTATAATTATAGATGTATAAAATGTAAAAATTATAATACTTTTTTTTAGAAATGAAGTACAGTGAACAAAGCAAATAGATCAAATTTAACGATACACCATCACGCGGGTTCTCGATCTTTTCATCGCTTGTAAAAAAAAATGGTTAGTTCTTATTATCTCCATTAAATATTTAATATATACACTCTTTTCGTATAAATTATAATATTATTTTTCATTTTGTAACAAGAAGAAAATCCTACTGATTATGATCTGACCTAATTGTATGCTAAAGCACATAACAATCGTGATGGTGTTTGGAGCAATCCTGAGGCAGAGGCAAATTATGTAAGTTTAAGTTTATTTAATTTCATTGTCTAAATATATTTTTGCTACATATACTAATTTTAATGTTTTCTTTTTCCAGGACAAGATGATATCTCTTAAAGACACTGTTGCGGATCCATCGATGAATCATCTGTCAACAATGCTCAAATCTTTTCTCAAGTTCTTGGATCACATTCTGGATATTTGAGGGGCTTAGGACGTTGCGTGAAGCCATCCTTAACATCTTCATCCTCTTCTAAAACCAGATCAAATGACGACAATACTAAAAAATTAGAGGAAGTTGCACTTGAGATAGAACGATTGAGATCGAAGGAAAAAGAGTTGCTGACCCGATTAGATCAAGCAGCAGAATTAGAAGCAAGATTAGAAGAGAGGCTACAATTAAATAACCAAAAAATGTTTGACACAATTTCAATTAATGATGTCCCAAAACCCTATGCCACCACAACCACCACCATCATAATTCATTTGACTTTTTTAATTGCCTTTAATATTTATGATGTTTGTAAACATTTGAACAATTGATGTATATAGATTACAATTTGATGTATACAAATTACAGTTTGTATTAGTATCAATTTCATTTTATTTGATCAATGCCGTTCGAATGCTAAATTACCATTTATGCATACATTCGAACAAAAACATATCCATTCGAACAAAAATATACCCATTCGAACAAAAATATACCCATTCGAACTTACATGGAAATACAATCCTCTCGTTCGTTCGAACAATTAAATACTCATTCGAATAAATTCATTTCTAAAAATTCATTCAAACAGAAGATTTTCCGTTAATAGATTGTTTCTTCGAACAGTTAATATTTTTCTTCGAACTAACGTCAATTACCAACTTTTTGTTCGAACAAAAAATGTTTTGTTCGAACTTGATTCTGAGACGACATTTTTTTGTCTTAGAAAAAATTTCCCGTTCGAACGGTTTCGACCGGTTCCGCCCAATTTAGTCCCTAAAAATACTTTTCGGAGACAAAAATTTTCGTGTCTGAATACTTTCTGAGACAGCCTTTTTGAGACAAAATAGAGACGAAAATTTTTCGTCTCTAAAAATTTTTAGGATCGAAATTTTCATTTTTTGAGACAAAATTTTTTGTCTCAAAAAATCCAATCTGTTGTAGTGTCACGCTCTCTATAACACTCCTCCAACTTTCCCAAATGTGAGATACGTTTGTGGTTTTGGACCTTTTATTTCTTATTTGAGTGTTCAAACTTATTTAAATAACCGTTTGAATGTAAAAACAATGAAGAAGGAAATATTTTCTTCCTGGAAAAATTCAATGCACAACTATTCGAACGTCATTTACAAACATTCGAACATGTTTATACTATAGTCATTTGGCGGACAATAATCCAGCCACTGCTTATCAATGGTGCCAACATAGTTTGATGGGTTCGAAAGCTATAAATATCCATTCGAACACATAATTATAACATTCGTATATTTAGATATATCGTTCTAATGGAAATAATCTATATAATTTGCCATATATATTATACAATACACTTATATAGTACATAGTATATTTATATATATATATATTTTAAACAAGCACAACACTGCTAAACAAGGAAATATAAGAAGAAACAGAAAAAAACCACTTAGGCTCTAATATTTGGAAGACTAATCTTATCTAAACGAATCGTGTCCTTCAACTTATGTGACAAAGAATCAAATATCACAAATCTCCTATTAAGACCCTCCTCCCCCAAACGTGCAAGGAAATCTGCCGAACAATTCCCTTCTCTAAACTAATGCTCAATTGTGTAATGAACACCATTCAACAACGTTAACAACTTATCCCAATAATTCCATAAATACCAGGCGTGCACTGGCGAGCAGTCAACCAATTAACCATCAAACTAGGATCACATTCATTAGCAATCTGTGTAAATCCCATCTTACAAATGCCGATCCCAACAATTAAGGCCCTCAATTCCACTTCAGTATTCGTACCATGTCCGAAGTGGAAAGAAAAAGCTCCAATGAATTTCCCCCCATGAGCCTGAAAAATACCCCCACCACCACAATTTCAGGGGTCACCACGGTAGCTTCCATCCACATTCAATTTATCCATCCAACTAACAGTTTGCACTAAGAAATTAGCCGAGGTACTCTCTTTGAGCAGTTAATGAAAGGAACTTCAAGAGCCTCGAGAATTGCTTCATCACCTAAAGAAATAGATCTCTTTTTAACTATAAGCTTCGATAATATATATTTATAGTATATATATACTACATTATATATATAATTTATAAGTATATATATAAGTATAAATACTATATATAGTAGTTATTGGTCCTATAAATATTTATACTATAGTAGTTATAAGTATATAAATATATATAAGTATAAATACTATACTATATATATAACATTTATAAGAATAACTAATTAAATATTTTTCCCTGTTTGAACATGGTTCGTAGACATTTGAATGGATAAAATAATTTTTGAAAATGTTCAAATGGACTAAATATCTGTTCGAACGTGATCAAGGGTATAATAGGCTACGAGTCTAGACCTAGTGCCGTTTGAATGCCCTCATTTTTCTTTTCACCACACCCACCATCAAACTCTACCTCACCCCATCGCACCACTCTCCAACCCACAACAGGTACATATTATTCCCAGAAAAATGATGGATGCAACCACCTGGTGCAAGCCGGTTGCAACAAGCTATAAAAAGTGAAAAAAGTTCTAACAAAATCTAGACTCCAAATAGTCTATAAAGCCTAGCACCACCTTATTGATATGTGTGCTCACGCGCATCATCAGTCTCAGAAGGGGTTAGTCTTGAGGGTTGAGGAAGAGAATGGTGGGGTTTGCAAAGGAAAGGGACTGGGATCAATTTCTTAGCTCTAGAAATCTCCTTACTGAGTTCTTCTGGGTTTTGAAATCTCAATCCTCAAAAGCTAGCCCCCAAAATTTGAATTCTCGAAATAGCCAACCTTTACCCTCTCTCTCTCTCTCTCTCTCTCTCCACCATGACGCTCGAATCCCAATCCCATTTTGCTATCATCACAACCTTTAAACAAAAAAAAAAAGGGAAATAATGTCTAGAAAGAAAGTGGCCCGTCAAACCAAAGACCACAAAGAATGGCAGAGTAACCCAGTCCAAGATTTCACAATCTCTTTCAATGCCCCAACTTTTGGGGGCTTGGTTCCTCATGCTTTTACTTCTTTTCTGTGTTCGGTTCTTCGTATTTTTCAGGTTAAATACTTCGTGTTTTTACTTTTTCATTTTTTTTCTTTTTCTTGGCTGAAAGAAAGAGGAACCACAAACACAGATGGGGTTGTTCAATTTCCTATTTACTTTGATTCAATGCATCTCTACATGATTATTCTTATTTTTTTAAAAATATATATATGTGCCCCCACGTCAGCAGATTACCTAGCAGTTTCGGCCACTACCGGTTGTATGTAGAGTAACTGATTATTCCCAACCCATACTTACAATGTCTTTAGATGTATTTTGAAAAGATATGGGTTGAAAATGGGGTTTTGAAAAAACCCCCATTTTGCCACCATAGATGGCTGGAAAAAAAGGCCGGTATGACTCTAGGGTCATCTCAGCCTTGTATTGTTGTTGTTTGTGGAAGAACGAATCCATGAATTCCGTTTGGTTTTAGCATTGTTGAGCTCGAACTAGACACATCCGTTCAAACATCGCTTACACATTCAAACCGTTTAATCTTCCCATTCGAACCAAAAGTAGACAGCTCGAACCAAAATTGTATAGCTCAAACCAACAGTATACTCGTTTGAATGTGTAGTTAATCACTTGAACGGTACACATTTGAACGGTACACATCTTATTTTAAATTTTCATAGAGAAAAATAGATACTTTAACATAGAGTGTTTTAGTTAGATATAATTACTTTATCTAATTATAGTTATGATATTTTGTAATTATTGTCCTTAATTTTATAAATTAAATTTAGCACCACTCTAATGGCTTCTCGGAGAAAGAAACAGGCCACGTCAGGGAAATCCTCTAGCGAAGAAGTCCGAGAGAGTACTGTTTTGTTGGAGCGCCAGGTGAAGATTGATGACTTTAGGGATCTTCTATGGGAAATCAAGAGGTTCGTCAGTTGGTTGTCTGTCTAGATGCTCATTCCTATGATGGAACCAAGAGCATCAAACAGGCGAACTTACCTAGATTTTTCAAGATCATGAACATAATAATAGCCAACAACATTGATTTGCGATTGCATAAGACTGAAGTTAGCATGGACCAAGCATGATTTATGATATGAGTCGCTCGTGTGGTGCCTATCGACCTAGCGAGATACATCTTCGCTAGGATTCGATCAAAGGCCACCTATATTATGAAAGATATATTGCATTTGGGGTCCTGCTCAGACGATTTCTTTTAGTGATGGGGATCAAGCCAGATGCATTTGAGCGTGTTCGGGAGCCGATTTGACCAATCATGTCTCAAAGCACAGGACAGTCCAAATTTTGTATCCGTGCCCTCACTACAGAGACGTTCGATACTTAGATAGATGCTTATCCGAGAGATCATGGTGTATAGGGTGAGGCATCTATATAGGGTGCATCATGCACTGCTATTCGTGAAGAGATTGCATATATCACGCATGCAGATATCTATGCACAAACATTAGAACTCACTGATGCAGTGTATATGGAGGTTCAGATTGCCCTTGCAGAGACTGAGTCAAGGATCATGTCTCGGTTGATAGATATGGAGACATGCCTTGGTGGCGTCGAGGTGGTGCTACGAGATTTGGGCCAGTCGTGTATATCTTTTATTTTCATTTTTTCAATTTTTTGTATGGACACTAGCTATTTATGTTTTGTATAATTCATTTAAATATGAATCGTTTTTTCATTTTTTAAATTAGTTATATATTGAGTTCCTTTCTAAGTTACTCATTAAGTTCCTTTATTTATTTATATTATTTAAATGCTATATTTATTATATAAACTACATATATACCTATGACTAATTAATAAGGAAATTTTTTGGATCTAAATTTTGAAAAATTCTACCAATGTTTGAACATACAGATAAAAGCCTTCAAATGTATTTTCTACTCCCACCAAGCTTTTATTCATCTAACCTGCCAGAATTTTCCTTCAAACCATTCAATGACCATTCGAACAATAACTCCTACGTGTTCAAACATCCAAATTGACTGTTCGAATAGTTACTCAAATTTTCGCTATATTTTGTAACTTAACCTGCCAATTTAATGTTTGACGGTTCCAACTATTCGTTTGAAGGTTTACTTTATTTTATATCGAATGGTTAAGTATATGTTTGAATGATATTTCTAATAGGGACATATGTATTCGTCCCAATATATTCTGTTCAAATGGAAAATGGTATGTTTGAAAGGACAACGACATTCGTCACAACTTTTTGGCACGAAATTTGGTTTTCATATCTAAAAAACATATTTTGGGACGATTTTCATTTAATCCCAAAAGCCAAAATTTGTTGTAGTGGTTATGACTTGGCGAAACTCAGATCAATCAGGGTTTCTACAACCTAGAAATCTGGGTTCTGGCCTATACTCGACTTTTTTATTTATTTATTTTACAAAAGCCTATATTATTTTTTTTTTCATTAAAAAAATAATTTTGAAAAGCATATATATCTAAAAGCCTATATTCTAATACAATTTTTTCACACAAACATATCAAAATTACATACAATAGCATCAAAATTACATGCAATGACATCAACTTCATCTATATTGACTATTGAGTGAAGGTTTGGAATCTCCTTTCCTAGCAAGTAGGCACTACAACAAAAATAGGTTTTAGTGACAGATAAAACTTTCACAAGAAATGGGAAAAACGTCGCGAAAGACATTTGGTGACAGTCAGAAACCGTCACCACCACTGTCACGTAATGTGCGTCACGGATTACATTTGGTGACAGTTTACTGTCCAAGCGTCACTAAAAATATTTTTAGTGACGGTTGGGGATGTGCCGTTTGAATTAGCGTTCGAACGTTTTATTTTCTGTGTTGGTTAGAATCTGTCACAGAAAATTACATTCGAACGTAAAATATTACGTTCGAACGTAAAATAGATGAACTGACATCCGAATGAGGGAAGGTAACGTTTGTTGATTATAGTTTAGACGTATTAGAGAAACGTTCGAACATTTAGACGTGCAAACGTTACGTTTGAATCTAGAATCCAAACGTTTGTATCATAACGTTCAGACGTTAATTCGAATGTTAAGATAGTAGAGTTCAAACGCAAAGTGTATGTTCGGATGTTTGGAAAGTTAAACTTTTTAGACATTCGAACGTTATATTAATTTGGGGTCTAAATGTTCGAATGTTTTGTTACTATGTTGTATGGTTACGTTCGAACATCTTTTCGAACGTGTAATACTGTTCAAACTTATTTTATTTACATTCAAACGTACATATCAAAAATACTAAACTCATCCAATTAATAAACATACCAATTGTATCATATTACATTACATATTTCACAACCAACATTGTTTGAAACTGTTTTCAAATTAGATATTAATAACGTAATACACATGATTCTGTTACAATTACTTAACATGCTCCATTTGCAGCATCATCTCCCGCTGCACTTGCTCTTGGACCTCACTACGTATTCTTTCCTCCTGGTCTCTTTGTTGGTCCTGCAAACGCATCTCTAAATGAGACTGTCGCTCTAAGAGGGACTCCAACTCTTGCTTTCTAGACCTCATATACTCATTCTGGCGTCGTGCAGCTTCTAAATCTTTGGTAAGATTATTAATTTGTGATGTCGATGAGGTTGAGGAAGATGAACCGGAATGCTTGAAAGATCATCCCAAACCTCTTGCCATTCTAGAGTTGGGCCCAAGCACCTGTGTAAAAATGTTTAAGTCACTTGGAGAGGATTCCCCAGAAGCTGACTGCATCTCCATCATTTTTCCCGGGAGTTTGAAATATCAAAACACACAATAAGTAACATATTAAAAGAAATACAAATAAAAAATAATTTAATCACATGTTACATAATTTATTTAACAAAAGGAACACTGCTTACATAATTAATTGCAGCTGCAGGATCCATCCACTCACTATGCTCATTAGTGTGAGCAGCAGCATAGACATGAATGAGGGAATAGTTTTCAGGATCATCACGTTTTTAAGAAAACAACATTAGCAATTTGAAAAAGACAGTGTTAGTACTTATATAAAAGAATAATAAGAAAAAATATGAATTATTGCGTTTAGACATTACCATTTTTTCAGCAAGACAATGGAATGATCTTGAACCAGCACGATGGTGAATAGTCAGAGCAGATCTATGATTTGCATTTGTAGAACTTAAGTGCTACAAAAATAATTCTCATCGTTAATTGTAATATATGTATATACATATAATATAAACAACAAATATAAATGTAAATAATTATAGGAAATAAATCTAGAATACCTGATATTCTGGAGAGGCAAAAAGATCACAACACTTTATCCAGTCATCTAATTTCATCTGCTGGAAAGGGCACTGTGCAGCCTCTTCAAACGTCTCAAACTTCTTGAAGTGCTCGTGACATTGTCCCTTGTGACGTCGGAATAGTGTAGCCACTAACTCATTCACAGTTCTCAAATCTTCGTTGTGATAACCCGTTTCTACGTGTATTTTGACTGAAGGAATAATTTAATTTAATTAAATTTATAGTGCTTTTATTTTAAATTATCGGATTTTAATTAGATTTTATTGGCTGTTGAATTTAAATTGCTGTTTAATTGATTTTAGCTCGTTTTTTGTTTTAAAAAAATTTAACAGTTGGTTTTGCTAGTTATTTATTTTATGTTTTTATATCGTTTTCGGCGGATCAGTCGTTGGACTTCCGAAGTGAGGACTGGACCTCATTTGTTTACTTCATCTTTTTCTTTTCCTTTTCTTTTATCTTCTCTTTCCTTTTTCCTTCTTTTTTTTCTTTTTTTTTTCTTCCTCCCGTTCGGACCCCTCCCCCTCGTCTCTATCTTTCTCTCTCTCTCTCCTCACCCACGGCAGCACCGGCCTTTAACCCAGCCCACTGCCGTCCGGCCGCCGTGGTCGGCACTGCCCCTACCGGTCGACTCCCCTCCGGCCGGTGATCACCCCCACCGGTTTCCAGCCCCAACCGGCCGGCCGTTTGGCCGGAAAACCCCCAGCAAGTTGCACGGCTTTTGCCTCGATCCGCCGCCGTCGCTCCACCTCTGGCCACCACCTCTTCACCACTTCATCCCCGACTCCTTGCCGTCCTAACCCACCCATCCCCGGCCTCAAATGGTCACCGGAGAAGCTCCCACGAGCTCAACTCCGATTTGCCATTTTTTCTCTTCTACCGGCGTTTTCGCCGCCACCCACGGCCAAAACTCACTTCCACTAGCTTCATAAACATCCCTAGACCATTCCCTATCAATTTGGTGTCTTGGTTTGTCCCCGTTCAAAAGTGGGTATTTTGCAACCCACGGGAACAGTGCATTTGCACTGTTACGTTGCTTTCGCATCGACGTTTGCTTCGCGCCGAACCTTCTAAAAATCCTATATAGCTCAGTAAGTATTTTCTAAACTCTACTTTTAGATTTAATTGTATTTTACTCTTTCAATAATTTATTTGGTTGGTTTGCTGATTCCGGACTGAGTCCAAGGAGTTCGGGGGTCGGATGGATGGAGGACGGAGTTACTTGTTTTGTTGTGCTATGGTTGATTGTATTTGTCGAGCATTGAAATTTGCATTTACCTGGCGCATGCACGTGTATTTTATTTTAATTGAGAAAATCCTATTTTATTGGCGTAAATGGATTTTTGGAGTGTGCGTATCACGAGCCCAAGCCGGGATGGGTTATTATCTCGGTGGAGCTCCTCTGGTCACTCGGGAGTGGATAATACTGAGTGACATCCCCTGGGTTGTCGCCGGGCGACGACCGGATCGCACGATACGGTAACGCTGTCGTGTCGACTCCGTGGTCCTTTTAGTGGCGGGGACTAGAGGATGGCCTGGCCAGGTACGCGCGAGTTGGAGGCGCGAGTCTGGGCATCGCTCGTGTAGGTGTCACACGCGTAGACGTTACCTGCGGTGTGGCACAGAGCCAGAGTGTGCGGATGATCCCTAGGGGAGATCATGGTGCATGCATAATTGGTTGGTTTTCATGGTTTTCGGATATGGGCCATTTTCTGGGAAAATGGCGATGGTCTTGTGATCCATTTTCGGGGAAAATGGTGGTTTGGGCCATTATCTGGGATAATGGCGAGGCTTGGTTTTAAAGGTTATGTTTTTAAGCCAGTTGGGTTTTTGGCGTGCGTGGAAAATATGATTTATGAGTTTTGGAGCATTGACATTCATTCATACTTGTTGTTTGAGTTTAATATGCTTTTATCTAGTGGTGTTTGGATTTTACTTACCTGCGGCACCATTTTTGGTACCGTAGATTTTGATGCAGCGTTCGAGGAGGAGGAGGAGGCTGAGCCCGAGGATACGGCTCCGCCGGAGTTCTGATTTGAAGTTATGCTTTGTACTTAGTTTTAAAACAATATTTATATCATGTAATATTTTATTATGTGCCTTTGAACCGTTTGTATTTTATTTAAAAAAAAAATTCTGGTACTTAGTATTTGACTTTGCTATCCGCTGCGTATCTTCTTGTGCACATTTGTCGCTTGCACACACTTGGCACTCTTCGATAGGGTGGTGACCCGTGATGTCACCATCCGGGCGCCTCGAATTCCCCGTTTTCCGTACGTGGGGATTTTGGGGGCGCCACAGGTGGTATCAGAGCGGTTTGGCTCTGGGTAAAACCACATGTCCCATAGGAGAGGTACCAGAATGTTTTTTTTTAGTTGTGTTTTAAAATTTATTTTAAGTAATATTGCTTTTTGACGTGGTTTAGTTGTTTTGAATTTATTTGAGCTTGTTTGGTTGTTTTATTTAATTAGTTATGTTATTGCTGCTGATTTGTTTTTGTTTTCTTGTTATGTGGATTGGTTTTGGTTTGGTTTTATGTTATTGGTTTTATTTTTTTTTTTTAAAAGGGGGTCAAAGGTTGTGGTGGCAGGTAAAATGGTGAGACCGAGGAAATCTACACAAGGGCCACGGGATGATACACAGAGAGATGACTCCATTGCCCAAGCTATACGGCAAATGACAGAATTTATGCAGCAAAATTTTAGGCCTCAGCAAGGAGTGCCTAGCCCACAACCTGGAGGTCCTTGGCCGCAACAAGGAGGACCTTGGCAGCAAGGAGGGGCTTGGCAACAAGGAGGGCCTTGGCAACAAGGAGGGCCATGGCTGCTACCAGGAGGGTCCAGTGGAGGAGTGCAAGCGGGGTGCACGTATGAGCGCTTTCTGGCGCATAGGACTCCCCACTTCACTGGAGACGAGGATCCACTACAAGCTGGAAAGTGGATCAAGGACTTGGAGAGGACTTTTGAGGTATGTGGTTGCACCGAGGCGCAACAAGTTCTCTACGCCAGCTATCTGTTACAAGGCACTGCTTTTGATTGGTGGGATACCAAAAGAATAATGCTGGAGTCAGAATTGGGGTCTTTTGCCGCGGTGACTTGGCAGCGCTTCAAGAAGGAATTTAATAACCGCTTCTTTCCCGCTTCTGTAAGGCGGCAAAAAGCAAGAGAGTTCTCACACTTGGTCCAAGGGAGCATGACCGTGGAACAGTACTCCCGAAGGTTTGTAGAACTTGGGAAATTTGCTCCCCACCTCATCGCCACAGAGGAGATGCAAGCTGAGCGTTTCCAGGAGGGTCTACGCCCCGATATACGCCGGTTGGTAGTCAGCCACCGGATATCCACTTTTCAGGATTTAGTGGATGTGGCCACCCTCGTGGAGCGGGAGAATAATTTGAGTATGGGTTCCCCTCCGGGACATAAAAGGCGGAGTTTTACTGGAGAAGGAAGTAGCTCTGGATCGCCTCAGAAAATTGTTCAGCGGTCTGGAACTCGACCACAAGCTGCCTCAGGAGTGCGTATAGGAGGTCGGATGCCCGTTTGCATGAGGTGTAATAGAGCTCATGCGGGTGAGTGCACTTTGGGTGGAGCTCGATGCTTTAATTGTGGCCAGCAGGGACACTTTGCCCGTGAGTGTCCTAGTACAGTTCAAGGAAGCCGTGGAGGTCGACGTGGTGGAAGAACTAATCAGAGGCAAGTAGCGCAGGCCCGAGTGTATGCTCTTACCCCTGGAGAGGTGGATGATGAGGCACCAGCGACCCACGATGCTGGAGTGATTACAGGTATGGTTCTAAATTAATTAATTAATTTTTGGATTTGATGTTTGGTGTGGTTTGATGTTTCTTTATTGCGGATTTTGTGGGTATATGTGTTTGGTTCAGGAAGAGTCCGGTTGTATGACTTTTATGCTTGCACATTGTTTGATTCGGGTGCATCTCAATCATTTGTGTCCTCTACGTTCGCACGGATATGTAATTTGGTTACGGGACCCCTACCAGAATCATTAGTGGTGAGTCTTCCAAATGGTGAAATGGTTTGTTGTTCTAGAGTTGCGTTGGGTTGTCCCTTGGATTTTGGTGGTAGGACCCTTGATGCCGACTTGGTGGTGTTCAAGTTGTTGGGATTTGATATTATTCTCGGCATGGATTGGTTATATCGGTATTGTGCAAGTATAAATTGCAGGAGTCGTGTAATCAGTTTTCAACTCCCAGATGGTGATTGTCTAGAGTTTATGGGGAGTAAATTAAAAGAAAAGCCGATGGTTATATCGGCAATTCAAGCGAAGAAAGATATTGCTTGTGGAGCGGATGCCTTTTTGGTTCAAGTGGCGTCTACGCCAATTGGGAACAAGTCCTTAGCAGATTTTCCAGTTGTAGGAGAATTTTCCGATGTGTTTGTAGATGATTTACCGGGATTACCTCCAGTCCGCGAGTTGGAGTTCGCCATCGATTTAGAACCTGGGGCGGCTCCTGTGCATAAAGCCCCTTACCGTATGGCACCAGCCGAGTTGAAAGAGTTGAAAGCCCAGTTGCAAGAGTTGGTCGACAAGGGGTTTATCCAGCCAAGTACTTCGCCATGGGGTGCACCAGTTTTATTTGTTAAAAAGAAAGATGGCACTCTTAGAATGTGTATTGATTATCGAGAGCTTAATAAAGTGACCATTCAAGAATAAGACCCTCTCCCAAGAATTGACGATTTATTTGATCAGCTTCAAGGAGCGGCTATCTTCTCGAAAATTGACTTGAGATCGGGATATTATCAGCTGCGAATAAGAGATAGAGATGTCCCCAAGACTGCTTTTAGATCAAGATATGGGCATTATGAGTTCAAAGTGATGCCTTTTGGGTTGGCTAACGCTCCTGCAGCTTTCATGGATCTGATGAACCGGGTTTTTCGACCTTATCTGGATTCTTTTGTGGTGGTTTTTATTGATGATATTTTAATTTATTCCCAGAATATTGACGAGCATGCTTATCACCTTCGCTTAGTGCTTGGGAAGTTACGAGAGCACCAGCTGTACGCGAAGCTTAGCAAATGTGAATTTTGGCTGGAAGAAGTCAGATTTCTCGGGCATGTAATTTCCCGGGACGGTGTGGCAGTTGATCCCAGTAAGGTGGAAGCTATTTTATCATGGCAGCGTCCTTCGACTGTGCGCGAGATCCGAAGTTTCTTGGGACTGGCTGGATACTATAGAAGATTCGTGGAGGGATTTTCCCGATTATCCGGTCCTCTCACCGCTTTAACTAGAAAGAATGCAGAGTTTGTTTGGTCAGACAAGTGCGAGAGGAGTTTCCAGGAATTGAAGAACAGATTGACAACTGCGCCAGTTTTAGCACTTCCAGAACCACTTGAGCCGTTTGTAGTTTTTAGTGATGCATCTAAATTTGGTTTGGGGTGTGTTCTCATGCAAGGAGGACGGGTCGTGGCTTATGCGTCTCGTCAACTGAAAGACCACGAGAAGAATTACCCGACACATGATTTAGAATTGGCCGCGATAGTGTTTGCCCTTAAGATTTGGCGACACTTTTTATATGGGGCAGTTTGCGAGATCTACACCGATCATAAGAGTCTGAAGCATTTATTTTCTCAAAAGAATCTCAACATGAGGCAAAGGCGATGGTTAGAGCTAATAAGTGATTATCAGTGCGAGATTAAATACCATCCAGGAAAAGCAAATGTAGTTGCAGATGCCTTGAGCCGGAAGTCACATTTAGAGGATGAAGCGGAATCTTCTGGAGTGGATTCTTTACTTTGCGGGTTGAGAAGGCTCCTTATTGGAAGTTCGCAGCAAGAGGAAGTGATATCTTCAATTCTTGATATTCGAGTAGTTGATTTTGAAGAATTGAAGACTCTTCAAAGAAAAGATCCGAAGCTGTTGGACATTAGAAAAAGGGTCAGAAAATCTAGAGGGCCGTTGCACTACAGTTTGGATAAAGATGGGATTCTTCGTTTCCGAGATCGTAGAGTAATTCCTAAGGACTCAGAATTTAAGGAGCGAATTATGGCGGAGGCTCACGCGGCTCCCTATTCCGTTCACCCTGGTAGCACAAAAATGTATCGGGACTTAAGGAAAAATTATTGGTGGGAAGGAATGAAGAGGGATATTGCCTTGTATATTGAGAGGTGTGGCACTTGCCGTCAAGTCAAGGCCGAGCATCAAAGACCAGCAGGTTTGCTCCAGCCTCTCCCTGTGCCTGAATGGAAATGGGATGACGTCACTATGGATTTTGTAGTGGGCTTGCCGAGGACTCCCAGTGGAAAGAACTCAGTTTGGGTGATTGTTGATCGACTGACTAAGTGTGCTCATTTCTTACCGGTCAATAATGCGGATTCTCTGGGAAAATTGACTCGCATATATGTGAAAGAAATAGTGAGATTACATGGAATACCCAAAAGCATAGTGTCGGATCGAGATCCAAGGTTTACCTCCCATTTTTGGAAGAGTTTGCAGGCGGCTTTAGGTACTAAATTAAAGTTTAGTACTGCTTATCACCCCCAGACAGACGGCCAATCAGAGCGCACGATTCAAACTCTTGAAGATATGTTGCGAGCGTGTGCTTAGAATTTCAAGGAAGTTGGGAGAATCACGTGCCACTCATAGAATTCGCTTATAATAACAGCTTCCATGCATCCATCCAAATGGCTCCTTATGAAGCTCTGTATGGTAGAAAATGTAGATCACCCTTATGTTGGGATGAAGTCGGGGAGAAGAAAATAATTGGACCCGAGATAATACAGGAAATGCAAAATCAGATTCAGATTATAAGAGATAACATGGCTGCAGCGCAAAGTCGTCAAAAGAGTTACGCGGATACCAGGAGGAGAGAATTGTCTTTCGAACAAGGCGATTGGGTTTATCTTAAGGTCTCTCCCATGAAAGGAGTTAAGCGTTTTGGGAAGAAGAGGAAGCTGGATCCGAGATATGTTGGACCTTTTCAGATTTTGGAGAAGGTAGGGTCCGTCGCTTACAGAGTTGCTTTGCCAGAATATTTTGGGGATATACACAATGTCTTCCATGTATCGTCTTTAAAGAAGAGTTTTGGACAACAAGAGCCACGCTTTGTCGACCCAGGGAATATTCAGTTGCAACCGGACCTTACTTATGAGGTTGTTCCGTCGCAGATCATGGATTGGAAGAGCAACAGTTAAGGTCCAAGACGATACATTTGGTTAAGGTGGCCTGGGGAGATCCGTTAGCTCAAGATTTCTCCTGGGAGCGAGTAGTGGACATGAGGGAGCAGTACCCCTACTTGTTCGAGTGATGACGGTACGTTTCTTAATCTTGGTTGCAGTTGGTTTTATGTGGAATTATATGGCTTGTTTCAAGTTGGTGTTTGGTCCTGCAAAATTTCGAGGACGAAATTTGTTTTAAGGGGGGGAGGATGTGATACCCGTTTTACGTGTATTTTCACTGAAGGAATAATTTAATTTAATTAAATTTATAGTGCTTTTATTTTAAATTATCGGATTTTAATTGGATTTTATTGGCTGTTGAATTTAAATTGCTGTTTAATTGATTTTAGCTCGTTTTTGGTTTTAAAAAAATTTAACAGTTGGTTTTGCTAGTTATTTATTTTATGTTTTTATATCGTTTTCGGCGGATCAGTCGTTGGACTTCCGAAGTGAGGACTGGACCTCATTTGTTTACTTCATCTTTTTCTTTTCCTTTTCTTTTATCTTCTTTTTCCTTTTTCCTTCTTTTTCTTTCTTTCTTTTTTTTTTTTTTTCTTCCTCCCGTTCGGACCCCTCCCCCCGCGTCTCTCTCTTTCTCTCTCTCTCCTCACCCACGGCAGCACCGGCCTTTAACCCAGCCCACTGCCGTCCGGCCGCCGTGGTCGGCACTGCCCCTACCGGTCGACTCCCCTCCGGCCGGTGATCACCCCCACCGGTTTCCAGCCCCAACCGGCCGGCCGTTTGGCCGGAAAACCCCCAGCAAGCCGCACGGCTTTTGCCTCGATCCGCCGCCGTCGCTCCACCTCCGGCCACCACCTCTTCACCACTTCATCCCCGACTCCTTGCCGTCCTAACCCACCCATCCCCGGCCTCAAACGGTCACCGGAGAAGCTCCCACGAGCTCAACTCCGATTTGCCCTTTTTTCTCTTCTACCGGCGTTTTCGCCGCCACCCACGGCCAAAACTCACTTCCACTAGCTTCATAAACATCCCTAGACCATTCCCTATCAATTTGGTGTCTTGGTTTGTCCCCGTTCAAAAGTGGGTATTTTGCGACCCACGGGAACAGTGCATTTGCACTGTTACGTTGCTTTCGCATCGCCGTTTGCTTCGCGCCGAACCTTCTAAAAATCCTATATAGCTCGTAAGTATTTTCTAAACTCTACTTTTAGATTTAATGTATTTTACTCTTTCAATAATTTATTTGGTTGGTTTGCTGATTCCGGACTGAGTCCGAGGAGTTCGGGGGTCGGATGGATGGAGGACGGAGTTACTTGTTTTGTTGTGCTATGGTTGATTGTATTTGTCGAGCATTGAAATTTGCATTTACATGGCGCATGCACGTGTATTTTATTTTAATTGAGAAAATCCTATTTTATTGGCGTAAATGGATTTTTGGAGTGTGCGTATCACGAGCCCAAGCCGGGATGGGTTATTATCTCGGTGGAGCTCCTCTGGTCACTCGGGAGTGGATAATACTGAGTGACATCCCCTGGGTTGTCGCTGGGCGACGACCGGATCGCACGATACGGTAACGCTGTCGTGTCGACTCCGTGGTCCTTAGAGTGGCGGGGACTAGAGGATGGCCTGGCCAGGTACGCGCGAGATGGAGGCGCGAGTCTGGGCATCACTCGTGTAGGTGTCACACGCGTAGACGTTACCTACGGTGTGGCACAGAGCCAGAGTGTGCGGATGATCCCTAGGGGAGATCATGGTGCATGCATAATCGGTTGGTTTTTATGGTTTTCGGATACGGGCCATTTTCTGGGAAAATGGCGAAGGACTTGTGATCCATTTTCTGGGAAAATGGTGGTTTGGGCCATTATCTGGGATAATGGCGAGGCTTGGTTTTAAACGGTGTGTGTGTGGGCCGTTATCGGGGATAACGGCGAGGTTTGTTTAAAGGTTATGTTTTTTAAGCCAAATGGGTTTTTGGCGTGTGTGGAAAAACATGGTTTGCGAGTTTTATGCATTGGCATTTATTCATGCATATTGTTTGAGTTTAATATGCTTTTATCTAGTGGTGTTTGGATTTTACTTACCTGCGGCACCATTTTTGGTACCGTAGATTTTGGTGCAGAGTTCGAGGAGGAGGAGGAGGCTGAGCCCGAGGATGCGACTCCGCCGGAGTTCTGAGTTGAAGTTTATGCTTTGTATTTGGTTTTGAAACAATATTTATGTCTTGTAATATTTTATTATGTACCTTTGAACCGCTTTGTATTTTATTTAAGAAAAAAAAATTCTGGTACTTAAATTTATGACTTTGCTATCCGCTGCGTATTTTCCTTGTGCACATTTGTCGCTTGCACACACTTGGCACTCGTCGATAGGATGGTGACCCGGGTTGTCACCATCCGGACGTCTCGAATTCCCCGTGTTGGTACGTGGGGATTTGGGGGCGTCACACTCGCTACGACCAAAGTCGAGGTCAAATTCATCCTAATTATAAATTAATTACATTAAAAATATAATAAACTAATCTAGGTAAAAAAAAATGATATAATAAGTAAACTCACCAACACATGACTCCGAATGTGTTCCTTAATCTCATTCGGCACATCTCTCCAAAAGCGCACATAAAATGGAGCGTAAGCTTGAACTACTGTGCCAATATAGGAGAAAAGCGCTGCTGCACTATCATTCACTCCTCCAGTGGAATTATCAGGAATTGTGACTTTCAGTTTACCATGCCTTCAGTTTTTCTCGAGTGAGATGCCACGTGTATAGCCACAACCGCGATGAGCAGATGCATCAACTAATAGATGATAGTATAATTTTTAAGCTTATATATATAATTATTGAAACAAAAGTATTAATTATATATAGTATTAACGTAAACATTCCTTATTGGTAGGTATCGACTGTGCATCGTTCTCTGTAATGTTAACTTCATCTTCGGGAACAGACTCCTCAGGTGGGGAGTCCTCAACGGGTTCAGGACTTGGACTCGGTGGAGCAAATACATTTCTTCTTTGTCTTTTTGGCGGCATACTTAGAAATGATTATATATAACAAAAAAATATAATTAGAATAAATTTATTATTATTATAAAATTCTATACTCACCTATATGAATAAAGTTTTTAGTACTTTTAGTCTTCATCTTCGGATGTATTTTCCATGTTTGTTTCAGAATCTCTCTCTATAACATCTTCGTCATCATCATCAAGCTCTTCTTCGTCATCCTTATCCACTTCCCCCCCGGATTCTTGTTCACCTTCTTCTTCTGACTCTTCTTCTGTACTTTTCTCACTTTCTTCAATTGAATGATAATTTAATGAAGACGGGTCAAGATGGATGAGTGGGACGTCATCTCTACATAAGGGGAGCAACTCGAGTGCACCGAGGTCAACAAATAAGTTAATACCCCCTCCTCCATCTTCTTGGTAGGCCTCTACATTTGGAGTGTCATCTTCATCTCCACTATTATTGTAATTTGCACTCGTTCCTACTTCATATATATTTCGAGGGACAAATTTTTGTACAACTTGCCAAGTTATCTCTCCACTATCTTCATCAACACTTTTCATTGGATCAATCAAGTAATAGATTTGAGTAGCTTGACAAGCCAATACGAATGGATCATCTTCGTACCATTTAGATGCAGTATTGACACTCGTAAAATAATTATCCCTATATATCGAATCCCGACCACTGCCTAGATCCGACCAATCACATTTAAAGACATGTTATAGACCCATCCAGATATTTCAATCCGATAATATCACGAATGACACCATAATAATCAATATCTTCTGTTCCATGACTCCCCTCGACCAAGACACCACAGTTTTGAATCTTTCTATTACACTGTCCATTGTATGGAATCTATAACCTCAAACCGTGCATGCAGTGTATCGAAGTACTCTGTTTGATGGACCATGGAGCCAATGCATACAATTCAAAAGAGACTGATCCGGGATCACGAGCACGTTGTTCCAATATCTAACAATTTAAATAATGTCATTTATTAAATATTACATATATTTAAAACTTTCATCATGTAACATACTATAGAGTTTACTTCATACACGTTGTTCAAACCATCCAAAAAATTCTGCCTTGTTTTCTCTTGTTCTTTCCCCGACCTTTGCCAAAATTGTTCGCTGCCACATGTACCAATTGTTCCAGGATCTCTTCCCCAGACAACTCATTTGGCGCAATTCTATCTTCTACTCATCCATCAAACTTAGCGGATTCTGTTCTCCATGCATGATTTGTTGGTAGATAACGTCGATGACCCATGAAACACAACTTCTGAGAATATTTTAACCACTCACTAGTAGTTTCTTTATTACACGTCGGACACACTAACTTCCCTTTAGTACTCCAGCCAGAAAGATTCCCATATGCCGGAAAGTCATTTATCGTCCACATTATAGCAGCATGCATCTGAAAAGTTGTCGATGTGGATGCATCATAAGTTCTAACGCTTTGTGACGCCCCCAAATCCCCACATACAGACACGGGGAAATCAAGACGTCTAGATGGTGACAACACGGGTCACCACCCTATCGACGAGTGCTAAGTGTGTGCAAGCGACAAATGTGCACGAAGAAACACGCAGTGGATAGTAAAGACATATAACTAAGTATCGGAATTTTTCTTAATTTAATACAAAGCGGTTCAAAACATACATAATAAAATATTACAAATACAAATATTGTTTCAAAGCCAACTTCAAAGCATACACTCCAACTCAGAACTCCGGCGGACCCGCATCCTCGGCTCAGCCTCCTCCTCGATACTGCATCAAAATCTACGGTACCAAAAATGGTACCGCAGGTAAGTAAAATCCAAACAATGCAAGATAAAAATATATTACAACCCAAATAATATGCATGAAGTATGCCCAATGCACATGTCCCAAAAACCATATTTTTTTCACGCAAACCAAAAGTCCCATTTGGCCCAAAACCATTCCTTTAAATTTTCCTCGCCATTATCCTAGATAATGGCCCAAAAACCAGTCTCAAAACCATTTTCCATTTTTTCCTTAATCGAATGCACCATGACCTCCCCTAAGGGTCATCCGCAAGCCCTGGCTCTTGCCACACCGCAAATAACAACTACGCGTCTGGCTCCATAACAAGCGATGCCCAATTCCGCGCCCTACGCGTACGTAGGCAAGCACCCTCTAGACGAGCAATGTCCAGTTCCGCGCCCCGCGCGTTCGTAGCCAAACATCCTCTAGCCCCCGCCAGCAGAAGGGCCACGAAGTCGGTGAGTAGGGCGATGCCCGGTTCCACGCCCGGCGTGTACGTAGCCAAGCATCCCCTAGTCCCGCTCCCGTCGTCGCCCAGCGACAACTTAGGGGACGTCACTCAGTATATTACGCTCCCGAGTGACCAGAGGAGCTCCACCGAGATAATACCCCATCTCGGCTTGGGGTCGTGATACACACGCACCCAAAAATCCAGTCACGCCAATAAAACATGATTTTCTCAATTTGAATAAAATGCACGTGCATGCACCATGTAAATGCAATCTCAATGCACGACACAATCAACCAACCATAAATCAACAAATCAAGCAACTCCGTCCTCCATCCATCCGACCCCCGAACTCCTCGGACTCAGTCCGGAATCAACAAACCAACCAGATCACAAATAAATTATTGTAAATGCAATAATACATTTAAATCTAAAACGAAGTTTGGAAAATACTTACAGCGCTATAAAGTATTTTTCAAAAGCTCGCGGCGTTGCAAACGGCGAATAAAAAGCAACGTAACAGTGTATTTTACACTGTGGCCGTGGGTAATAAATTACCCACTTTCGAACGGGGACAAACCAAGGCACGAAATTGATAGGAAAAAGTCTTGAGATGTTTATGAAGCTAAAGGAAGTGAGTTTTGGCCGTGGGTGGTGGTAGAAACGGCGATGGAAGCGGAAAAAGGCCAAATCGGAGTTGAGCTCGTGGGAGCTACTCCGGCAACGGATCGGTGCCGAAATTAGGTGGGTTAGGTCGGCAAGAGGTAGGGGAAGAAGCTGTGAAGAGATGGTGGCCGGAGGTGGTGCGACGACGTCGGAATCGGTGAAAAACCGTGTGGCTTGGTGGAGCTCGTGGTGGCTAACGGTGTGACGCCCCCAAATCCCCACGCACGGACACGGGGAATTCGAGACGTCTGGATGGTGACAACACGGGTCACCATCCTATCGTCGAGTGCCAAGTGTGTGCAAGCAACAAATGTGCACGAAGAGATACGCAGCGGATAGCAAAGACATAAAACTAAGTACCAGAATTTTCTTGATTAAAACATAAAGCTGTTCAAATCATACATAATAAAATATTACAAATACAAATATTGTTCAAAGCCAACTCCAAAGCACTCAAAACTCCGGCGGAGCCGCCTCCCCGGGCTCAGCCTCCTCCTCCTCCTCGCTCCCTGCACCAAAATCTACGGTACCAAAAAATGGTGCCGCAGGTAAGTAAAATCCAAAATCCACTAGATAAAAACATATAGAACTCAAACAATATGCATGAATAAATGCCAATGCACGACACCCATAAAACCATATTTTTCCACACACGCCAAAAATCACATTTGGCCCAAAAAAACATATCCTTTCCAAATATCACACCAAAAGTCCATTTGGCCCATATCCAACTCAAACCATTTAATTCGTATGCACCATGACCTCCCCTAGGGGTCATCCGCACACCCTGGCTCCTGTGCCACATCGCGGGTATCCGCCACGCGTATGACACTAAACGAGCGATGCCTAGTTCCGCGCCCCGCACATTCGTAGCCAAGCATCCTCTAGCCCTCGCCAGCGAAGGGCGACGGAGTCGGTGCATAGCGCGATGCCCAGTTCCACGCCCGGCGTGTTCGTAGCCAAGCACCCCCTAGCCCCCGCTCCCGTTGTCGCTCAGTTCCACGCCCGGCGTGTTCATAGCCAAGCCTCGACTCAGGGGACGTCACTCAGTATATTACACTCCCGAGTGACCAGAGGAGCTCTACCGAGATAATACCCCATCCCGGCTTGGGGTTGTGGTACACACGCACCCGTAAATCCTTTTACGCCATTAAAACATGGTTTTCTCAATTTAAAGAAAATGCACGTGCATGCACCATGTAAATGCAATCTCAATGCTCAATAAAATCAACCAACCATAAAACAACAAATCAAGCAACTCCGTCCTCCATCCATCCGACCCCCGAACTCCTCGGACTCAGTCCGGAATCAACAAACCAACCAGATAAATTATTGAAAGAGAAAAATATATTTAAATCTAAAAGTAGAGTTTGGAAAATACTTACAGCGCTATATATGATTTTTAGAAGGTTCGGCGCGTGGCAAACGATGAGCGGAAAGCAACGTAACAGTGCAAATGCACTGTAGCCGTGGGTCGCAAAATACCCACTTTTGAACGGGGACAAACCAAGACACCAAATTGATAGGGAATGGTCTAGGGATGTTTATGAAGCTAGTGGAAGTGAGTTTTGGCCGTGGGTGTAGGTGGAAACGGCGGTGGAGGGCAAAAATGGCCAAATCGGAGTTGAGCTCGTGGGAGCTGCTCCAGCGACGAATCTAGGCCGGAAATGGGTTGGTTAGGTTGGCAAGAGGTAGGGGAAGAAGTGGTGAAGAGATGGTGGCCGGAGGTGGTGCAACGGCGCCGGAAACGGTGAAAAACCGTGCGGCTTAGATGCGTTTTTACGGCCAAACGGCGGCACGGTTGGGGGAGATCTTTGGTGGGGTGGTGCGCCGGAGGGAGGGGAAGTTTTCTGGGTGGGTGTCGCAGGCTATGCCACCGGCGAGCGGCGGTTCTCGGTGGATGAAGGGAACGGCGGCAGAGTGAAAAACAGGGGTGGGTGTCGCGACTTCGAGGGGCTCGTGGCAACTAACGGTGGGTCCGATGGTCCTGAAAATTGGTGGGGATGTAGTCTGATGGGAGGGGAATAGAATGGCGGGGGTGGTCTACAACACCTCCACCGGACGGCGGAGAAACAGCCGGTCAAAGTGGGCTGGGCGGAAGAGGAAAAAGAGAAGGAGAGAGAGAGAGAGAGAGAGAGAGAGAGAGAGAGAGAGAGAGAGAGAGAGAGAGACGTGCGCGCGGGGAGGAAAACCGGAAGGAAGAAAAAAGAAAGAAAAAAGAAAAGAAGGAAAAGAAAAAGGAAGGAAAAAGAAAAAAGGAAAAAGAAAATATGGGGAAAAGAAATGAAGTCCAAACTTCACTTCCGGGATCCAGAAACTGATCCGCCGAAAACGATATTAAAAACATAAACGACTAAAATAAATTAAACACTACATCAAATAAATAAATAAACACCAAGAAAATATTTTAAACACAACGTAACGCTAAAATAAAATAAATAACTAGTAAAAACCAACTATTAAATTTTAAATCTAAAAACAAGCTAAAATAAATTAAACAGCAATTTTAAACTCAACAGAAAATAAAATCCAATTAAAATCTGATAATTTAAAATACAAGCACCATAATATCAATTAAATTAAAACCACTCCTTCAGTGAAAAAAAACACGCAAAAGCGGGTCATCATAAACGGTGGCTCGGATGGAGGTGAAACTTGGTGGGGATGTTCACCAGTGAGAGAGGAAGAAAACTAGGTGGGTGGTTTAGGCCATGCCGCCGGCGAGTGGCGGTTCTGGGCCGAGAAAGAAACCGGCGATAGGGGTGAAAAATAGGGCTGGGGCGGCTAACTGCTGGTCCGATGGCTCTGAAAATTGGTGAGGATGAACTCTGGTGGGAGGGAAAGAAAATGGCGGGGATGGTGTACGACACCTCCGCCGGACAGCGGAGAAACGGCCAGCCAAAGGAGCAATGCCGGTAAGGGAAAAAAAGAAAAGCAACGCGCGGGAGAGAAGGAAACGGGGGAGAAAGAAGAAAGAAAAGAAAGAAAAGAAGAAAAAGAAGAAAAGGAAAAGGGAAAAAGAAAAAGAGAAAGGAAAAGAAATGAGGTCCAATCGTCACTTCCGTGATCCAAAAACTGTTCCGCCGAAAACGATATTAAAAACATTAAACGACTAAAATAAATTAAACACAACATCAAATAAATTAAAAACCAATTAAAATACATTAATTTAAAATAAATAAACCAATATATTAATTAAATTAAAAACACTCTTTCAGTGAAAATACACGTAAAAGCGAGTCATCACACGCTTGCTTTCCATAACTCTTTCAACTCTTCAATCAACAGCTGCAAATATACGTCAATGTCATTCCCAGGTGATCTCGGGCCGGCGATAAGCAAAGTTAACAAAAAGTTGGGAGCCTTCATGCACCTTCATGGTGGAAGATTGTACAGAATCAACACTAATGGCCAAGTGCTATAACTTGTACTCATATTTCCAAAAGGGTTGAATCCATCAGTTGTGAGTCTAAAGCGCACGTTCCTTGCTTCTATCCCAAACTCTAGATACTGATTATCGAAAGATTGCCACGCAAGTGAGTCAACTGGGTGCCTCATAAATCCATCATTTTTAACTCTTTTCTCTTTGTGCCACCTCATATCGTGAGCTATTTTTCTACACATGTATAATCTTTGCAACCGGGGTTTCAATGGAAAATATCGCAATACTTTAACCGGCACGCTTTTCTTACCCTTCCACCTCGACTCTCCGCATACAGGACATGCTTGTTTCTCCTCGTTCTCCTTTCAAAATAAAACACAATCATTCTTGCACGCATGTATGGACTTATACTCAAACCCTAATCCCTTTCTCAACTATTTCGCTTCATAAAAGTTCTTCGGCAATGCAGATCCTTTGGGAAGCACTTCGTTAAATAAGTCTAATACCATGTTTATTGCTTTCATTAACATTCCACACAATGACTTTATGTGAAGCAATGGCACAATAAACGACATTTTAGAATGCTTTGTACAGCCTGGATAAAACTTGCGCTTTGCATCTTCCCACATTTCTGGAAAATTTTCTGAATCATTACGTCGGCCACTTGAGCCATTGTCGTCAACCTCATCCATAAACATCCCAGCTCCAATGTCACTCAACATCTCCTCCATCTCATCTCGTTCATAATCATCATCCATGTGCCGCAAATTTTCTCGCTGACAGAATAAGTCATCTGCTGATTCCGCATACGGCTCACCATGCAATACCCATCGAGTATACCCTAAATCCATACCGTTCACAAATATATGACTTTCAGCTTTGTCCAATCCTATCGCACACAAATTTTTACAACCTCGACATGGACACTTAATATAACCACGACTATCAGCAGAGGCCTTTGTAAAATCAATGAATGTTCTTACTCCACGCACATAGAGTATGTAATCTTTTCCTAGTCTATCGCATAGACGCATCCAACTTTTATCCATTTCTAAAAACATCTAATTTTTTAGTAACACGTAGAAGACTTAAATACACATGTATGTCATGATACATCATGTTCAAAGTACTCTTTCTCAAGGTAGTTGGTCCTATCCCATTCGAGATTATATTCTCCATATTGCCCAAGTCCCGTCACTCTACTACTTTGAACATTAGTAGAAATTTCGGCAGCACTTCCCCATAGTTCTCCAAGTATACATGTTCACTATAGTATATAATATAGTTATTATATAGATACTATAGTATATTAACTATACTATAATATATATAACTATATAACTATAGTTATACTACAAATATATATTATTCACTATAATAATATAGTTTAACATAAATAAGATAAAAATATAATCATATATACTACTTTATATTAATATATATATATATATAATAGGTAACTATAATCTATATTATAGTTATATATATTATATGTAAATGAAGTATATTATATTATATTTTATATAATATACTACTATAGTCTATATATATATTATATAATATATAATATTATATAGTAATATACATATATATATATTACTATATTATTTAATATGTTAATATTAGATAATATGTTAATATATTACTATAGTAATATAGTAATATATTACTATATATTACTATATACATATCTCCTACCGCATCTGATATGGTTGCTCCAGTCCATCATCAATTAATGATGATGAATAGAGCATCTTATCCTGATAATGAAATACTAACCTTTGAAACTATTGATATGGCTTTTTTGCTTGCTAAGTTCAAATTTATTGAAAATCGTGATAAGAGAAAATCTTAATATAATATATATAATATAATACATTACTATATTATATAATAACTATAGTGTACATATACGTTCGAATGTTATAATCTAAACGTTCGGACGTATTGATTAACGTCCAAACGTATTAGTTATACATTCGCATGTTGATATAACGTCCGAATGTATAATATTGTATGTTCACATGTAGATGAAACATTCGAATATTAATTAATGAACGTTCAAACATTAACTGTATATAAAGTCAAGCCCGACGGTTTCCAGGCTATTTTCGCACTAAAACTCTCTCTCTCTCTCTTCGTCTCCGCCACGCACGCCGCCGCAGCAGTCGTCAAACACCACCGCAACCATCACTAAAAGGTAATGTGCCCTCCCCCTCATTTATTTATTTCCATTTTAATTGGTGGGTTTCAAAAATTCGAAACCCACCATAGGCCGATTATCAATGTTGCATTTCCGGCCACCATTCATCGTAAATTGATAAAACAGGACCGTAGAAACATCCCCACTATACTTAGATGCTTCTTATGGTTGTTTGTGGCTTCGAAACATGCGTTTTGAAGCTTTTTGTAATGGCTGAGTCGACTCAACGATTCCGATTCATAACGTTTGGACGTCACAACCAAACGTCCGAACATGTGACCTTGTGTATTCCTTACGTTCGCATGTTAAATTGTAACGTGCGATCGTAATTTCTAACGTGCGAACATTTTTATCCAACGTTTTAAGAGTACTTTGGATAAAACATTCGAACGTAAACCATTGGTCTTCTTCGGTTACGAAGAACGTCCGAACGTATGACGGTTCAAATTCTTTACGTCCAAACGTTTAGATCATACGTTCGAACGTAATGAACTAATTCGTACCCTTTTATCTAACGTTTAAATTAAACGTTCAATAAAACGTCCGAACGTCAATAAAACGTTTGAATGTTTTGAGTACATTTGGATCTGTTTTACATTCGAATGTTTATTCCAATACATTCGAACGTATATCCAAATCTAATTTACGTCCGAATTTACACGTAAATTTTTTCATATACTTTTTATTATTAATCGTTCGCATGTTAATACTCCACGTTGGAATTTCACAACTTACATTCGAACGTCAAATCTTTGTACATTCAGACGTGACATTTTTAATTTTAACATGCGAACATACATTCTCTAACATTCGAACGTTTTTCTATTAAAAAATTTTTATATTGTTTCTTGTTCTTATTATTATTTTAGATATTGTAAAAGTGAAATTATTTAAAAATTTTACTATCAAAATTATGTAAATTTATAAGGATGATATTTTAATTTTCTGTATAATCCATACATGTCATAATACGTATGTATATGTGACTCTAAATATTTTTTTAAATATTATAACTTCTATTTTTTTTTCAAGATATGACTCAGTATATGACGACAAGGAAGCGAGGGAGGGATGGAGGCAATCCAAACATTGCTTGACTGGAGGCACGAACAATTATGAGGGAACGAGAAATACTAATTAATGAGTTCGATGAACTCAGCTGGGAGCGGAAGACGCTGAGAGACGTCTTCGTCACCAGAAGCTGGGGCCCAATATGCACATTCAGGGGAAAGATTTACCCCTCAATGGTTTGAGAGTTTTACATTGGGATGGCCACCATGCCTAACGATGCATCATCACATACTCTCACTGTACGCGGTGTACAGTTTCAGTTCTCGGCGGATGTTATCGCCGAGTTACTCCAGATTCCACGTATACTACCTGAGTCGACAGCTGCTCAAGCTGGTGACACAGCAGCTGCATTTTCACCAGGCACATTTGAGGCAGATCCAACCGCTTCTGCTTCATCTTCAGGCCCTGTTGAGTTGATGCCCAGTCATGAAGAAGATCGACCCGAGGGCGATCCTATTGCTATTGAGGTTGGTGATGATGAGCGGGATCAGGATTTCTACATCCTCACTGGCATGGACCGCACGAAGCTCAATAGGCCGAACTCCTTCAGCCAGAATCAACTGTTGCCTTTCTTTCGCATGTTGCAAATTTTTGTTATAACAAATGTAGACCCGGTGGCACATAAGAGCACATTCAGTCGGGCTCGTGCACAGTTCCTGATTCGCTTGACACGTGGTGAGCCCATTGACTTGCCCCTCATTATATTTGAGCGGATCCGTTACGAGGCCAGCATCGTTACCAAGGATAATCTCCCGTACGGAGTCATCATCAGTCGCTTATTACTAGCCCGGGGAGTGCCACTCCAGGCGGAGGAGATGATGCTAAACTAGATGAGCGCCATCAACATGACCACACACCGCTGGAGCATTGGACATGGGAGAGGCTCAGCTCGGCGTCAGTCTGTTCCTACGCCAGATCTTGTTCCCCCGACCGAGTCTAGGGCCGATGTTGCTTGCCCGTCTACGAGTACTAGTTAGCAGTCGGGAGTTGCATCTGCGGGGGATGTGCGACCTGCTGGGGTTGATGCAGTGATGACAGATATGAAGGCGCATATAGACCGACAGATCAATAGACAGATTGTGCATATAGATCAGGCTGTCACACATCTTGCACATCATGTAGATGTGCTAAACAATAAGGTTGAGACATTGACTGAAGAGTTTCGATCTTTTATAAACCAGCAGTTCTGAAAGTCATTTGTAAAAATTTATCGTATTTTATTTTTTATTTTCGACATATGTAATGGACACAGATATTTAATGTATGTATTGTGTAGCTCAATTTCTGCTCTTAATTTTCTTTAATATAACGTTACTCAACTTTAATATTAAACAAATATATATTGTGGTTAATTTATGCAAATTAACATATAACGTTCGAACCTTATAACTTTAACTTTCGAACTTTGGCGCTAATAATTTTAACGTTCACACGTAATTAGATAAAACGTTCGAACGTTCGCGCTAAAATTTTTACGTTCGCACGTCAATATCAATAACATTCGAACGTTATTGTGACATGCGAACGTATTAAGCGAAACGTCCGAACGTTAAAAAATTCTTGCCCAACATTTAGTCATAGTTCCCACAAACCGTCACAGAAAATACGTTTTAGTCACAGTTTGGAAACCGTCACTATTTCTAATCTGTAACTAAAAGCCATATTTGTTGTAGTGAGGCCTACCATAGACAACCTTGAGTAGGTACTGCATGCATGATATTCATGATCTCATATGCACGATCAGCTAGTGCTTAGTTATGCATGATCTCATATCCTCTCCAATAAATTAGTTCCTCATGTACAGTTAAACCTGTGAATGAGGAAATACCCAGGTTCAAAGCCAAGAATGTATCGATCATTAGTTCTTCTAAAACAAAGGGACTTATACAGGGGTATAACATGAGCATGCATTCACAGGGCTAGATTCTGTACGATGGTCTTAATGTACTGTTTCCAATAGAATAAATTCTGGATATAAGCATGTGGATAGTTTTGTAAAAGTTTTTAGGAATATTTCTTGATGATGTCTTACTTCCGTACACCATGGAATAAAAGAGAAGCCTCATGGAATAAAAGAGTAGGTTCATGGAATAAAACTTGGTGTCTATTCTTCTTCACGAGCAATATCACAGGGAGTTTGTAAGAGCTAATGAAGATTGAAAGCTAAAAACTAAACTTCTCTGACGAAAATATTTCAAGAATAGAACCACCCAAAATTGCAAGCTACATGGGATGGGAATTTGTCAAATGCAATAGGTCCACATACATCAACAGGTGGCCAAAAAAAAGGGAGAAGAGCTTACCTAATCCAGAAAGGAAAGAAATTGGATACAATCGTAGTTGTCTATTAATTCCAAACAGCTGATATGCGAAATAATCTTGCATTTACCGCCCATGGAGACAGGCTTTTATGTCATGTACATTGTACAATGAGATAATATTCCATTTTCCATACAGAATACAATTTGAAGTTCCATAGGCATTGCAAAGTTATAGCTAACTTCTAATTTGTAATTAACTTGCATTACTAATCTTGCATTTACCTGCTATTTGTATTCACATATCACTAGAAAACTAGTAATGGTACTAACAACCATAGCATACGAACCTGAAAAATGAAAATTATTTGATATCGTTCAAGAAAAACAACTCCATTGTCAAAATTATTGAAAAAGAATGCACAAATCTCTTGCATCCATTGAAGATGAACATATTCTCTCATAACAGGTTCTAAATTTTTCAACATGATTGGGAAGGAAGACTCACAGCAGCCTCAGTTGAAGATGAAACTAACTGATCATCTAAAAACATATTTAAAATTGAGTTAGATAGATAATAAACTAAGCTAAATAGATGTTAAAAATATTGTTCACTTTTTAAACTTACCTTCAAGGCCCATCAACTACAAATTAAAAATAGACACATGGAATCCTTACCCACTTAGGTCCTAATGGAGCTTGCACTAAAACAAAGATATTGCACCAAATCCCTCAAAATCTACTAGTGATCTGTTCATCATCTAGTTGATCTATTTGGATGAGTCATTAGTGATAATGGATTACATTATGGGAAATGCTTCTCCCACATTAGGTGGTCACTGATAGTGGCTACCGATTTAGCTTTTTTATTTTTTAATTTTTTTTACTTAATATTAAGTAAATATTTTTTTAATGAATTTGTGATTTTTGTTATTTTTTTAAATATTTAATGAGTTTAAAAAAATGTTTGAAAAAAATAAAAAGGACAAAAAATTCTTGCCTATTGAGCGACTCTCTCGATGGCCTCCCTCTACTGGAGTAGCACCACCCTTACATTATAATTCAGCCACTCCAATGTATCCTATAAAAATTAAAACTCCATTACCAACCATCACGAACATAGACGACTGATTTGAGATGATACAATACCTATACATAACAAATTTCTAGAGGACTGATTTGACTATGAGAAAATGATTAGCTTTTATTTCAGAATATCTCTAAATAATTAGAGATTACAAAATTATGTTATAAGTGAGAATCCTTAACCATCTCATTACATAAATAGGTTTTATAACTATCATGAGAATTCTAGGGATATTTGTTTTCCATTAAATAAGGGGTGCTACCTGCCCATAGCAGGTAGGCGGCTATGGCCTCACCACCCAGCCAGCCCCTCTTTTTTTTTGTATTTTTTTGTAATTTTTTTTTGGGGGGGGGGGGGAGAGAGAGAGAGAGAGAGAGAGAGAGAGAGAGAGAGAGTTGTGGCCCTACTCCCATCTCCGTCTTGCATGGGAAGGTGCCCCCGCCTGGACGTTGGAGGGCAGATTGGCCCTCATGCGTCCGTCAACTCATGGGCCTCAATGCATCAGACCCATAAATTGTTTCTAAGCTTCTTTTTTTTTTTTTAACTCAGAATATGTTTTTAAGCCAATTTTGGCACAAAACCTATTTTCACTTCAATTTTGGCCTAAAACATATTTTTGCTTCGATTGAAATTAAATGTATAAAATATAAAATTAAATGTTAACTCTAAATATAAATAAACCTAATAATAAAGTTGATAACTAGTCATTCTAACCTATTAACAGTAGTATGAAATATTATAGATTAATCAAAAACTATTACAAATTAATCAAAAAATATTACAAATTGTCAAATAGCCTGAATGAATAACAATTGAAATACATCTAAAAAAAAGAAAGAAATAATGGTAACACACGTAGCAACTAGCAAGAATTTGCCAACTCTAACATCATAAGACCAAAAAAAGGCAAAAAAAAAAAATGAGGATATGAATAATATGAGGTCTCAAAAAGGAAAAAAAAATCAATTAAGAAAAAATTAATTAACAAAGTAGTTAACAAACCATTGGAGTATCAAGGTCAAATCACGGCCGATGTAGATTGAGATGGAGCCTCTTTTCTTGAAGCTGCCCCTTCAAAAATTGAATTTGAAATTAAATTTATCAAATAAATTAAGCACAAGCTATTATAAGCAAAATCAAAGTAATGAATTAAGAGTGATTATTGCTTCTAAGGTATCAACATCCTCCTCCTCATAACTCTCTACAAAGTCTACCACCTCCAAAACCATAATTGGCTTCTCTTTATTCCAATTTTGAGTGCAAATCAAAGTTTTAATATTGCTAGGAAACAATGAACTCCACAATAGATCTAATATGCACCCCCAATGCTAAATGCAAACTCTAAGGCTACGGTAGAAATAAGGATAACTAAAATACTACGAGCTATCTACAACGACTACTTGATGGTATTTACCTTCCGACTTCCACCAAGCTAAGATATCAAATTCGTTTACATATGGGTGTAATTCTACTAACAAGTATCTTTCTAAGTTTGATTGCTTGTCTAAATTCTTCCGAAACTTGTGGGTATTGCCAAATCTCTTACCCCGCTTACACTTTTTCAGCCTATCAGCTGTAGGAGAAGGCAAAGTGGTGGATGGTGGAACCTCGAAATTAACCCCCTTGAATGTGACAAATTCATCATTCAACCTATTATGAGTGTCTTAGCCCTTAGCACAAGTTGATCCACTCATTCTTTCTTACTAGTGCTTTCCAACCTATAATTACCCAAATGTCCATATCTTATAACACAAATATCTGTCACTTCACTAGAAAAATTGGTTAGTCAACAATCATGCAATTAATTTAATAATTATGCAATAACATAAAGTAAATAAATTGCATAACACCAAGATTGGTAATGAAGGAAAACCCTTTAAAGAACTTTTTAAAGGTAAAACCCTACAGGGCAACCAAATCTAGAAAAGTCAATTTTATTATTTGAAAATCAAGTACAAGTAAGTCTCAATTACAAAAAGTTTATCTCTGTTACTTGACACGACAAACGATCTGTTTGTCTCTACCGAAGTAGTAGCCAAAAACTCTAACGATTTTCAAATATTGGTTTTTCTTCTGGAATCTAGTGGCTAAATCATGATCACACTATCTCAATCTTAGATCAACAATCACATTCTTTGAGAGAAATAATATGAAGATTTTTCAAGAAATTTTCTCACCAAAATATGTATTGGAAAGTGCTCTAAAAAATATCCAGAACTAAATCTCTACAGATCCTAACTAGTAGGACAGCTTAAATATATTCTTAGAAGCAATTTCCAAGTCACTGTGAAACTCTACTGATGGCTTATTGACCCCTGATACTTTTCTTCTCAGCATTGGCAATTTCATATTCAAACTCTTCTCTAGATAAGATCTATATCTTGGAACTTGACTTCTACACTTTTGACTTATCTAAAACATTTCCTAACAACCTCTAGATAAGATCAAAATAATTTTAGACAAACTCAAAGAGTTTTACATTCATTAAAATTACAAAACCCAACAAAAGATGAAGTCTACCATCTTTGTCACCTAGTCCTATCTAAACTTATCAACTTAGTCACCTAGTCCTAGCCAAACTCTTACATCTACACAACCCATACACAATTCCATCAGTTTTGTACCATGGGTTAAGAACAGTAGCAATGTATGAAAAAATGTTAATCCTACTCAAATCTCCCAAATATTTATTATTAGGGCTGAGTAAAAGTTCAAAATTTTGACTCCTACTCCAACTCTGCTCTAGCTCTACTCCAACTACGGAATCGGAGTCGGAGTCGGAGTTATTTTCCCTTGGGAAGTCGGAGGTGGAGTTGAAATGACTCCAACTCTACTCCAACTCCAATACACTAACTCCGACTCCGACTCCAACTTTGTCTTCTGACTCTGAAACTGATATTGTACATATTCTATAAAATATATATGTGTTTTTATATATATTAATCATATAAATTTTATATAATTATATCTTAAATAGTTAGTTAAATTCAATAATATACTAGCATAAGCTATTTATTATAAAATAATATATTATACTATTATATATATAGACTAAATTGACTGATAATAGTTTATTATAAGTTAACATCATACTCTTACAATATTACTACCATGTAACACTAAATTACTAATTTATAAATATAATAATATGTAATACTAATGTATAAATACTAAAATGCATAATAACATGAAATACTAATGGATAAATACTAAAATATAAATTCATAATAACATAAAATACTAATGTATAAAAACTAAAGTATAATAACAGGTAATAGTAATGTATAATAACTAAAGTATAATAACATAAAATATTAATGTATAATAACATATAATAGTAATGTATAATAACCAATGGGCCAATATATAATACAATGTAATACTAATATATAATAACTAATGTATAATAATATGTATACTAATGTATAATCACTAGTATAATCATTGGTATAATTACATTAAATACAGAATACTAAGTCTAGTATATAATTAAGTCAGAAACTATTATCATAATATTTAATACTTTATTAGAAAAACATGTAATTAGATACTATAACAAAAGTCTATAATACTAATAGCCTATTAAATACTGTAATAACTTATACGTTAGAAATTAGTATAAAATATTATATTGAGTTAATAACATGTAATACAATAGTATAAGAATATTGAATTAGACACTAGTTAAATAATAATTGTTAATAATAAATACTAACAATTACAATTAAGTGATAAAAGAATTATAAAAACTATAAATAAAAAACTTAGGGTTAAAACATAGATTAAAATTGTTTTAGGATTTAGATTAGGCCTTTAGGGTTAGAAATAGGGTTTAGAAAGGCGAAAAAAAAAAAAAGGCCCAGTAGCTCAACCTAAAAGGCCAAAACGTCAACCTAGCTTGTAGTCCATGTAAAACAACATCGTTTTTATATGGTAAAACGATACCGTTTTACGTGGTGACTTAAAGCCCTAAGGCTTTTGATTTCTCCCCCCCTTCCCTAAAACCTTTCATTTCTTTTGCAATTATTCTTCAGTTCTAATCCTAGGCATGGCTTCCCACCTTGCCCAACCCCGAACCCCCGCACGACCTCTCTCTCAAAATCCTACCGGCGACTGCACGGCCTCTCTCTCTTATAGTAAGCCCCTATTTCTCTCTTCTCCCTTTGTCGTCTATATCTTTTCTCCCTTGACCTGTTTTATCTCCTTATCTCTCTTTTCTTTAGATTTTTTATTTTCTCATAAAATTTTACAGGGTCTCAAGGCTAATGAAGGCTACGAAACTACAAGAACTAAAGAATGGTAAAAATTTCCATGGAGTGCCATCACAGTATCGAGGTGAGTTTTTTTGAAATGTTGTGAATTTGTCATCTTTATGCTGATTTGGTTTCAAAGTGCAAATGAAAAGAGAAATTAATCTATTTCATGATGCCTTGTGAATGTGTATATGGGTAGATGCCTAATTATTTTAATTAAAATTAATTATAATTTGTGAATCTGTGTAGGGGGGATGTTTTGTGTATTAATTATAATCTACCTAGCTATTTTATTAAAATTAATCTTAGTATGGTTGTGATCTGATCTCCATTGCCTCTCTCCTTGAAAATGTTATAGTGTGTTTATGATATGTGTTTATACAATAATTAACAGCTTCAACTTGAGAATTAATGCATTAATTTTCTAGACAATGTGAACCTCTTTGTATGTTTATGATATGTGTTAATTTTACAGTGTAATTAACATGCTTGTCCTCTCCTCTCGGTAGGGTGAGGTTTTCCCTCAGGTCGGTCCACTAGACAGAGTTGTTTCCATCTCTAAGACTCAGTCTGTAGAGGTTTTTCTCCACAATGGCAGAGGTCATCACGAGACGATGGGAGTCGTTGAAACTAATAGATGAAGAACAGAAAGAGATCACCCTTTCAGACGAAGTTGTTCTATCATCCAACATAAAAGGAGAACTCTTCCTCCTAGCAAAGATTTTTAATGACGAGACAGCTAATAGGGAAGCTTTCAAGACAACCATGTCCAAGATATAGAATACAGAGGGGTGGCTTATGTTGAAAGAACTCGAAACAAACCAATTCCTTATAGAATTCCAACTACATTCGGACAAGCAAAAGGTTTTGTAGGGACGTCCATGGTCTTTCGACTGTCATCTAGTTTGCATGAAAGAGTTTGAAGGAATTCTTTACCTCTTAGAGGTCCATTTCCATTTTGAACCTTTCTGGATCTAGGTTCATAATCTTCCTTTGGCAGGAATGAATAAAGAAATGGGAATGCTAGTGGGTGCTGGCCTCCAAAGAGTACTTGAGGTGGAAGTAGATACAGAAGGCTATGGATGGGGAAGCTTCCTAAGAATTAAGGCAAAAGTCAATGTAACTAAACCTCTCGTAAGAAGTCATTTCCTCAAGTTTGGCAATAAGCAGTCCTGGCTCTCTTTCAAGTACGAGCGTCTACTCATGTTCTATTTCAAGTGTGGGCACCTCATGCACGAGAAAGGAATTTGCCTAGAAAGATATCCAGAGAATCAAACACAGGATCAATATGGGCAGTGGCTTCATGCAAGCCACCTCCCTGCAAAAGGTTCCTACATTAAAAAATATAGGGGCTCCAAGGAGCAAGAGCACCATGGATCAAGCTAGAGATGGAGTCAAGAGAAGAAAGAAGGCAATAGTGTTCACTGTGGAGTGTCCACATCAAAGCCAGGAAACCAATCACCTAGCCTGGTAGTGGCAACAGAAGCCTCGAAAGCCAACCCAAGCCGTGTTGAAGAAGTTCAACCCAAGGAAAAGCAGGTGACGTCAGGCATCGACACCCCCCCCCCTCTCTCCCCACGTTACAAAGGCCTTGAGACTTTCCCAAGACATGAAAGTCCTGTCCTGAGTCAAGAAAGTCTCCCAAAGGACCCTACCAAGCTTCCCCTTCAGGTAAGGCCCTCGTACCCAGCTGCCCATACTTATAATGCTATTATGTTGTCACCTGAGCCTCCAATTTTAAATATCACACATAAGGCAAAGAGAGAGGCTCCCCCCCCCCCAGCGAGACTGGCCTTGAAAACACAGAAAACCCCCCTTGCAAGTCAGTGAAGGGCAAAGCTTGGGAGAGAAAAGCAAGGGAATTGCCTACCCCCCTCTTAGATGTTACAAACAGAATCTGTAAACCTCTTCCCCACACCAATATAAAGAGACCTCTGAGAGAAAGAATTAGTACAAGAACAAATGAATCTAATAAAAAACAAAAACTACAGCTCAAGCTTGATCCAAGCAAAACTCAAGCATGCTTGGTGGAGGCTGCTGTAAAAGCCCGCTAAAATTATCAGTTTTGGATTCTTTCCCGACAGCAATCACATCTCTCTCGTCTTAACCCTCTATCTTTAGTTATTTATGTTTAACATAGTTGAATTGGTTGGCTGTAGACTGTGTAGTTAGTGTTTGTGGAGTTCGCTGCGTAGTTGTGAAACGAAGTGTGGTTGTGAAGTGTTAGGCTTGATTTTGTAGTTTTGTGGACTGTGCTGTGAAGTATAGGCGTGAGATGGATGCCGTAGATGTGATACGGCGGGTTGTGTGAAGAGAATACGCGTGTAGCGTATTCTGTGTAATGCAGCGACGCGCCGCGCGACATGCGCTGTAGTGATGTGGGTCGTAGAAGGAAGGGAGTACGCATGTAGTGTACTCCGTGTGGTATGGCGATGCATCGTGTGATGTGCATCGTGTTGATGAGTGTTGTAGCGAAGGAAGTACGCGTAGCGCGTACTCCGTGTCGCGTAGCGATGCACCGTGAGACGTGTATCGCAGTGATGGGTTTTGTAGTGTGAATGGAAGAGAGTTCACGTGAGTGTACTCTGTACTAAGTCGTGATACACCGGATGGCGTGTCACGAAGGGTTGAATGGCGTAGCAGAGAAGTGTGGAGCGTATGGTGTAATGTTGGGAAACTGTATGACAGTGTCCCGAAGCAGTGATGATATGGATTATAGTCCGGGATGACTGGTGTCATCTTGTGGTTGACTATGGCTAAGAGTATATGGATTGAGAAATGAGTTGTTTGTTTGGTTGTTATTGATAATTTTAATGAACTTGTTTTAGTGCAAAGGCTTTCTGAAGTCAATTTATCTCTTCCGAGTATAGTGAAACCTCAAGTTGGCCGTGGTGTTGCAAGTGCTTACAATATGGCAATTGAGTTCAGAAGTGAAAATCTTAAGGACTTGAGTGTTCCTCTTCCAGCTGTTGTGCAGTTCCTCGTGTCTCGCGCTCTATTCTCATAGAACGCGACGATCGAGGTAAGTTAGCCTCTAACTTACTATCAGTTTATTGTGTATGTGTGATGGGTAAGAGAACTATAATTTATGTATGTATGTTCTCGTATATGCCATGTCATGCTATGTCATTACATGTTTATCTGCTATGTATGATTTAATCTCTCATGAATAATTATCTGTTACATAATCTTTTCTGTCATACAATGTTGTATGTTATAAGTATGCCATAAGATACATGTATGCCATTAAATGTTTATGATTAAATCATATTGTGCCATTTACAAGCATACGCCATGTTAGAAAAGTATATGATATTAAATAATATCTCATGCATTAAGAAAGATAAGACATGTTATGTTACGTATAATACGTGGGGCCACAACAACTGTGGAGTACGTATTATATTTTATGTTACTTATAATGCGTGGGGCCACAACAATTGTGGAGTACGTATTATATTTTATGTTACGTATAATACGTGGGGCCACAACAACTGTGGAGTACGTATTATATTTTATGTTACGTATAATACGTGGGGCCACAACAACTGTGGAGTACGTATTATATTTTATGTTACTTATAATGCGTGGGGCCACAACAACTGTGGAGTACGTATTATATTTTATGTTACTTATAATGCGTGGGGCCACAACAACTGTGGAGTACGTATTATATTTTATGTTACGTATAATGCGTGGGGCCACAACAACTGTGGAGTACGTATTATATTTTATGTTACTTATAATGCGTGGGGCCACAACAACTGTGGAGTACGTATTATATTTTATGTTACTTATAATGCGTGGGGCCACAACAACTGTGGAGTACGTATTATATTTTATGTTACTTATAATGCGTGGGGCCACAACAACTGTGGAGTACGTATTATATTTTATGTTACTTATAATGCGTGGGGCCACAACAACTGTGGAGTACGTATTATATTTTATGTTACTATAATACGTGGGGCCACAACAACTGTGGAGTACGTATTATATTTTATGTTACTTATAATGCGTGGGGCCACAACAACTGTGGAGTACGTATTATATTTTATGTTACGTATAATACGTGGGGCCACAACAACTGTGGAGTACGTATTATATTTTATGTTACTTATAATGCGTGGGGCCACAACAACTGTGGAGTACGTATTATATTTTATGTTACGTATAATGCGTGGGGCCACAACAACTGTGGAGTACGTATTATATTTTATGTTACGTATAATGCGTGGGGCCACAACAACTGTGGAGTACGTATTATATTTTATGTTACTTATAATGCGTGGGGCCACAACAACTGTGGAGTACGTATTATATTTTATGTTACGTATAATGCGTGGGGCCACAACAACTGTGGAGTACGTATTATATTTTATGTTACTTATAATGCGTGGGGCCACAACAACTGTGGAGTACGTATTATATTTTATGTTACTTATAATGCGTGGGGCCACAACAACTGTGGAGTACGTATTATATTTTATGTTACTTATAATGCGTGGGGCCACAACAACTGTGGAGTACGTATTATATTTATGTTACTTATAATGCGTGGAGTACGTATTATATTTATGTTACTTATAATGCGTGGGGCCACAACAACTGTGGAGTACGTATTATATTTTATGTTACATGAAGTATGGGGCCACAACAACTGTGGAGCATACACTACATGAGACACAGCAATTGTGACATGTAGAATACGTGGGGCCACAACAACTGTGGAGTACGTATTATATTTTATGTTACATGAAGTATGGGGCCACAACAACTGTGGAGCATACACTACATGAGACACAGCAATTGTGACATGTAGAATACGTGGGGCCACAACAACTGTGGAGTACGTATTATATTTTATGTTATGTGTATTCATGGGGCCACAACAACTGTGGAGCATACACTACATGAGACACAGCAATTGTGACATGTAGAATACGTGGGGCCACAACAACTGTGGAGTACGTATTATGTTTTATGTTACTTGAATACGTAGGGCCACAACAACTGTGGAGTACGTATTAACGCACGTTATTAATCAAGACAATTGAATAAGATTTCAAGTTTATGTTAAGTCCAGTTTCAGATCAAATACATGATAAGTCAAGTTTTAGATCAAGTCCATGTTATGTTATACTCACGTACATGTTATGTTCAAGTTTATGTTATTTTCAAGTTCTTATTTATGTTATGCAGGTTTACGTTCATGCTATATTTCAAGTCCATGTTATGTTTCATGTTCATGTTATGTTGTTTGTTCATGTTATGTTTTAAGCTTAAGTTCATGCCATGTTAAGTCAAGTTCAGTTCACGCTTAAGTTCTGGTTAAGTCATGCTATATGTCAAGTTATACTATGTTTATGTATGACTATAATTATGCATTTATGCTTTTACTGCCATGCATGCATTTTTAACCTGTGTGTGAGTTTTATGTTAACTTACTGAGATTTGTAATCAAATCTCACTGTGGTAGTCCCAACTACCATTCCCCCCGAATGGTAGATCTTGTTACAGGACCCAAAGGAGAATTGGAATCTGACCAACTGAATACGGTCGACTAGGCCACGGTGCGATGTTGATGATGGTATAGTATTTAACTTAGGTTAATACTTGTACTTTTGGAGTTGTATCTCAAGTATTCTTTTGATCACAACCATTTTAGACTAGTGTGGTGATCACGGCTTTTTAGTATGCCTTTATGTATGAAATATGTTTCAAGTATTTGGGATATTTTTTGGTTTGGTGCATAGTTTTGCTAAAGAGAAAAATTATCCGCTGCAAATATTACATAATACTAGATGCATGTTAGGAACATTGCATCTTATCTATCATGAACGGGGGCAGGTAACCTTGTGTTGCATGTCTCGATGCTTCAAATGTCCGTTCAATCCCAAGCGAAATTTGGGGGCGTCACAGCTGCTCTGCAGCCCCACCAAACCTAATGGAACTGTAGAGGGCTTGGGAACCCTCGTACAGTTCAAGAGTTTCACCTCTTGGTGAAAACAAAGCAGCCCCACGTAGTTTTCCTCACAGAAACTAAGTGCAACAATGGTAGACTGGAAAGAATAAGAATTAAATTGGGGTATGATAACTGCTTTTTGATAGTAGAGGGAAAAGCGGAGGTTTGGCACTTCTATGATTAGATACAGTCACTGTGGAGGTGATAAATTACACCAATTGGCACATTTCAGCCCTTATAAACTCTCCCATTGGAACAACAAAGTGGAAACTTACAGGCTTTTATGGTCATCCTAACTCAGCAAAAAGGCAAGTGAGTTGGCATCTCCTTATGGGTCTAAAACCTATTGGAAATATCCCTTGGTTGTGCTTAGGTGACTTCAACGAGATCACCCACCAAAGGGAGAAATCTAGTGCTGCAAATAGACCCTACAGACAAATGGTTCAATTCAGGAATGCACTGTCTTTCTACAACCTTTATGACTTGGGTTTCAATAGAGATAGGTTCACATGGTCTAACAAGAGGGAGGGAAGGCAATTTACTAAGGAAAGACTCGACAGGGCATGTGGTAACACCACCTGCTTAACCTCTTTGCAAATCATAAGGTGTCCCATCTAGGCTACTCTCAATCGGATCATAAACCAATACTAGTTCAAACAACAGACACAAGCATCATAGGGAAGAAGAAGAGGATCTTCAGGTTTGAGTTAGCCTGGTCTAAGGAAAAGGATTGTGAGGACCTTATCAGAAATGTCTAGATCTTCTCTAACAGTACAAGCAGACTACACAGCACCCTACAAGGGCTCAACCACTGCCAAGAGAAACTCAAGGCTTGGAGCAAGACCAAGAGAAGGGATCAAGGGCAACTATTAAAAGGAAAAACTGAGCTACTTAAGCATTTACATGAGAGAAACCAGGGAGACTTATTTGAGGAAATCAAGAAGGTCAAACAAGACATTAACTTCCTCATGGATGCTGAGAACCTAAAGTGGCAACAAAGAGCAAAATAGACATGGCTCAAAGATGGTGACTAAAACACCAAGTATTTTCACAAGTGCTCGAGCCAAAGGAAAAAGACAAATACCATCAACAGGCTCCAAACACCATCAGGTCTTTCAACTCAGGATCCTCAAACCATTTGCAAAACTCTGCAAGATTTCTTCAAAGATCTTTTCACTTCCTCCCAACCAACAGGTATTGAGTCTTACCTAAACCCTCTGCAAAAAGTCATTACAGAAGATATGTTCTCAACTCTCTCAATAGCATTCACTGAAACAGAAGTCAAGGAAGCCATTTTTAGCATGAATCCTATCAGATCCCCTGGGCCTGATGGCTTCCTTGCCTTGATTTTTCAAAAATATTGGGACATAGTGGGCAATTGTGTTTCCAAGGCCTCCCTTGAGGTCCTAAATGGGGGCAAATGGAACAATACTCTAACTAAAACTCTTATAGCTCTCATTCCAAAGAAGCTGAACCCAAGTCTTATCACAAATTTTAGACCAATAAATTTATGCAATGTTCTTTATAAGATCATTGCAAAAACTTTAGCAAACAGGCATAAAAAAATCCTACCTAGCATCATATCCCCTACTCAGACAGCATTTGTACCAGGAAGGCTCATAACAGATAATATCATTGTAGCCTTTGAGCCTTTACACACTATGAAAGCTAGATTGAAAGGAAGGGAGGGATATATAGCTTTAAAACTTGACATGAGCAAAACCTCTGACAGGATTGAATGGGATTTCCTGAAATCTGTCATGAAGAAAATGGGCTTTCCAGCAACCTGTATAAAGCTTGTAATGAAGTGTGTCTCCTCAGTTTCTTACTCCCTTATTGTGAATGGAGAACCTCAACCTTCTTTCTGTCCTACCAGAGGAATAAGGCAGGGTGATCCCCTTTCATCTTACCTTTTCATCTTGTGCACAGAAGCACTAAGTTGTCTTTTAAACCATGCTGAGAAGAACCACCTGATCACAGGCCTACCAATAAGGAAAAATCACCTGCACATTAACTACTTATTTTTTGCAGATGACTCGCTTCTTTTTTGCAAGGCTAACTCAATTGAATGGAGCCAAGTTTACTCCCTGTTGGAATTCTATGAGAGAGCCTCTGGACAGAGACTCAACAAAGACAAGACTTCAATCTTCTTTAGCTCAAACACTAGAGAACAAACCAGGGACATTGTAACAAACATTGCTGGAATTCATGGAACTAACTCTTATGAGAAATACCTGGGCTTACTGGCCCTTGTAGGAAGGTCCAAGTCCCAGTCTTTCAAAGGCATCTTAGACAATGTCCAAGCAAAACTTAACAGCTGGACAACAAATCTCCTCTCTCAAGCAAGCAAGGAAACCCTTATCAAGGCAGTCATCCAAGTCATTCCAACCTACAGCATGGGAATTTTCAAGCTCCCTAGACAACTACTCAACGAACTTAACAAACAAGTCAGAGGCTTCTGGTGGGGACAACAGGCACAGGAGCACAAAATTCACTGGGTCTCATGGAAACAGATGATAAAATCTAAAAAATCAGGAGAATTAGGTCTAAGGGACTTTGAACATTTCAACAGTGCTCTCCTTGCAAAACAAGGATGAAGGATCATCTCTTCTCCTAATTCCCTTGTTGCCAGGGTCCTTAAAGAAAAATACTTCAAAAATAGCTCCTTCCTAACTGCAAAAAGAGGGAATAATACCTCTTTCCTATGGCAGAGTTTCATCTCTGCAAAATCTTTGATAAAGGAATGACTAGTTTGGCATGTTGGTGATGGAGAAACCATAGAAATCTGGAATGACAAGTGGTTTCCTCAACTTTCAACTTTTAAACCACAGAGTTCAATCAGATTTCTCCCATCAAACTCACAAGGTGGCTGTGCTCATTGACAAGTCCTTGAACTAGTGGAACTACCCACTGATTGAAGCTATTTTTGACAGAACAGAAGCTGAGTTACTCAAGAGAATCCCTCTCAGTCCCTACCCCACCTCTGACAAAATGATTTGGAGAAGCACTACTACTGGTAGTTTCACTGTCAAGTCAGCATACTATCTGAAATCTGAGATGGAGAATCAAAAACATGGTCAATCCTTTGCAGCCACAAATGAAGCTTTGCCTTGGTCCTTCATATGGCAACTAAAAGTCCCAAATGCAACCAAGAACTTCCTATGGAGGGCTTGTCTGGAAGCCATCCCCACCATAGTTAAACTACACCAGAGAAAAGTTGTTACTAATGACTTCTGCCCCATTTGCAAACTCCACCCCAAAACAGTAGCACATGCTCTATGGGTGTGTCCCTCTGCCTAAGATGTGTGGAGCAAAGTAGCAAGAAGATCCAAAAATCTAGCATCCATTGTCATTCTTTCAGGGCTCTACTGGAAGTCTTCCTCAATACACTAGAAGAAGAAGAAGAAGAAGAGATGATAGAATTTGCTCTCACGGCTTGGAAGATCTGGAAAAGAAGAAGAAGTGATTTTTAACAACACCTTCACTCACCCAAACTCCACCAACCAAAAGGTCAAACTGCTCATTGAAGACCTTAACAAAACCTACCATCCTGTCCAGAAGTGTTCATCTTCCTTAAATGCTTACCTCAACTGGGAAGCTCCCCCACATGGGAAACTGAAAGTAAACTGGGATGCAGGCTTGGATAAAACTAACTGCAAAGTTGGAGTTGGGGCAGTGGTACGGACTGGGAAGGGAAGGTACTAGCCACCTTGAGAATGAACCATCCTCTCTTCCCCGACCCCCTCCTAGCTGAAGCTTATGCTGCTTTCCAAGCTTCTCTTTTCCTTAAATCACTAGGATGGCAGGATGTGATCATGGAGGGTGATTCCTAACAAGTCGTCAATTGGCTAAAGTCCCAAACTGATATAGATTCTTATGCAGGCGTATTGATCAAAGCTACAAAAGCAACTTTAGACTACTTCACTGTATGGACAGTCACACATATTAAGAGAGCATGTAATTCCATAGCCCATGCCTTATGTCAAGATGCACTAAGCATCAGTAATAGCATTACTTCTATCGATGTTATTCCCTTTTGTATCCAAACTCTATTATAATTAATGAAAACTAGATGTTTTCCCTAAAAAAAAAAAAATTATAGTGTATTTATGACCCGTGTTTGTGAATCTATATGCAGCAACTTTGTGAATCTCTTTGTTTGTGAATTTATATACAGCAGCTTTGTGAATCTCTTTGTTTGTGAATCTATATGCAGCAACTTTGTGAATCTCTTTGTTTGTGAGTATTCTTAGATTAATTTTTGTTATTTACAATATTTGCAAATAATTTTGAATTTTTGCTCTATGGTTCTGAATCATTGGATTCTAATGATCTGTCACTTTGTGAATCTATAATCTGTTCTCTAATGTTAATCCGGTTGTGAATCTTTGGTTACGAATATGAATCCTTGGTTGTGAATCTGATCATGAAGCTTTTTTGATTTGTTGTATTGTGTTTTAGTTTTAAATTATAAATGTTCAAGGCGCAAGACTCCTAGGTCCACCTCTGCATCATGTCTAGAAGGACCACTATAGCCTGTTGAGGCACCCATTATCGAAGAGTCTAGTGAACCATTAGACTCTTCGGTTGGCACCCCTAATATCTTTTGTTCTACCCCCCGCCCTCCACCAGGTAGTATAAATCCCAAGAATAGGTCGAAGGTGTGGAATCACTTCACAAGAGTCCCTAATTGTGATCGCAATGAACCTACAACCACTTGTAACCATTGTGGGAGATTGTGGAAATGTCATCCCAAGAGGCAGGGCACTTCAAACTTGAAAGTAAAAATCTCCCTTTGCTTTAAAAATCGTAAGAGTAGATTAGACATGAGTCAACAATTCTTGGTCCCGGAGGCAAGATTTGAAGGAAGGGAAGGGGAAAAAACACTAAAGATGACCAAGTATAATGAGAAAAAAATTAGGGCTACCTTTGCTAGGATGGTGATAGTTGATGAGTTGCCTTTTTCAATTCTTGAGGGCCAAGTGTTCAGGATTAGACTAAATTTCTTGATCCTAGGTTTCCTATTCCTTCTTGTTTTACTATAATAAGGGATTCTATGAGGCTATTCTTGAGAGAGAATGAGATTTTGAAAAAAGGAAATACTACTTTGCCACCTCAATGTGACTGCTCCATTTGACCGCTCACCTTTTACTTAATAATTAAGAAAGTGATTTTTAGTATATTGGTATATTTTTTAAAAATATTTAAATATATTTTAAAAAATGTGAAAGGAAAAGAAACCAAAAAGTAAAAATCCCGAAGTGTGCTAGCGGTAAGGAAGAGTGGTGCTACTCAGGCGGCAGAGTAGCACCACTCTTTGAAAAAAATATTTTTGACTACTAAGCAACGAGTATGCTTGACCACCTACACTTGGACGTCTATCCAAAACATCAATTACATATCTATCACGGCTCATTTTATTGATAGTAGTTGAATGTTGCATAAGTGGATAATTTCATTTAGTCGTATTAGTGATCACAAAGGGGCAACGATTGGGAGGGCATTGGAGGAATGTATATATGCTTGATTGGGGGATTGAAAAAATTCTTACAACAATAGCGGACAATAATTCCTCTAAAGACTTCGCTATTGATTGGTTGAAAACAGTTGAAATTGGAAGATTAGAGTGTGTTGCGAATCACAACTTTATTCACATGACGTGAACTATGCACATTTTAAACCTTATTGTCCCAGAAGGTTTAAAAGAAGTTGATGAGTCAATCACAAAGATCTGCAATTTGATTAGGTATGTGAAGTCTTCTTCCCAACGACTTAACACTTTCAAGTCTTATGTTGAGAGGCCAAAAGTTCCATATAATAGTTTCTTACATCTTGACGTACCTACTAGATGGAACTTGACTTTTCTTATGTTGGATTTGGTTGAGAAGTATAAAAAAATCTTACAACTTTTGCTTGATGTGGATCCATACTCACAAGTTTATTTGTCTGGAGATAGGCATGGGAGAAGAGGATTAGGAGCTCCAATGCTTGATGATGGGGAGAATATAAAAACTTTCCAAATTTTTTGGGAGTATTTAATAATGTTACATTGCGTATTTCTAGAACTTTATGTGTCACTACAAATCTGTATTTTCAAGAACTCATTAATATTCATGCTAACTTGAATAGTTTTTGTGGCACTAATAATCGACTCTTGAGTACAATGGCCTTTATAATGAAAAAAAATGATAAATATTGGAGGGATCTTGGAAAGATAAACACGTTGTTGTTTGATGTTGCCATTCTTGATCTGCGATACAAGTTGGTTACTCAAACATATTGGTTCAATCAAACATTGGGCAATGAGAGGGGTGAGGAATTTGTTGAAATCCTCAAGACTGATATGGAACTTTTGTATGAATAGTATGTTATGTTTGGTGGTGGGTAAACATGTGGTTCTAAGTCCGGTATTTCTGACACTCGTAAAGAGAGTAGTGTCTCAATGGGGAGTAGCTCTTTAACTGATCCCTTGACATTTTTGAGAAACATCCATAAAGCGTGGAAATCAGTAAGCTTGATGGACTGTAAGTCGGAGCTAGAATGGTATTTATTGGAGGATGTTGAGATTTCTAAAGAGAGTTTTGATATTTGAAATTGGTGGAGGATCAACTTCACTAAATATCTTGTTCTTGCTATAATGGCAAGAGATACCTTGGCAATTTCGATAACCACCATAGCATCTGAGTCATCATTTAGCACAGGTGGTCGTGTCTTGAATCCGTTTTGAAGTTCTTTGACCCCTAGAAATATAGAGACTCTTGTGTGTATGCAAAACTAGTTGAAGTTTACTCTCATATGCTTGAGTCAACATTATTTAGATATAATTGATTATGCAAATAGCTATAAGTTAGATTCTGGTAATATATTTCAAATTTAATTAGTTTTGTTATATATCTTGATTTCTATTTTTTTTATACTAATTTCTTATATTTTTACATCTTAATGTAAAATTGACCACTAGTATGGCGAATTTACTACATGAAGATGATTTAAGTTTGAGGTGCATTTGCGAAATTGTATAATTTGTTGTTTGTTCAATTTTGTTTGCTTTATTTTTATAAATTTTTGTGGTATCTTATTTTCTCACTAATTTTGTTCTTTTTTCTTCAAGCACATCTTGGAATGGCGCTCACTTTATTGGTTCTATTGTTGGAATAAGAAAAACTTCTTTGTTTGTTTTTTGTTGTTTTTCTTTTGTTGTTGGAAGTGAATTTCTTGTTGATAGATGGTGGGTTGGTTGGATAATTTGGGAGGATATATGGTGGATGATGGATGGGTTGAATGGATGGTGGATGTTGTAGGCTTTGTTTGGTTTTGTTTGTTGTTAGATTTTAAATTGTGTTGTTGGTTGTAGTTGGGAATAACTAACAATATTTGATGGCTTGTAAGGTTTTAGTTTTGGCTTGTAAGTTTGTTACTTCTTATTGTAGTAAATTACTGCTAATTAGTTCTAGATCTGGTTATGTTTTTTAACTTGTAATGAGTGAATGATTTAGTTTTGTAATTTTAGTTATGTTTTTTTTTTTAACTTGTAGTGATTCTAGTGAATGATTTAGTTTTATAGTTTTGGTTATGCTTTTTTAACTTTTAGTAATTCTAGTCAATGATTTAGCTTTGTAATTTTGATTATGTATTTTTAATTTGTATAAATGATTTATTTTTGCAATTTTGGTTATGTATTTAGTTGTATGAATGATTTATTTTTACAATTTCGGTTATGTTTTAATAAAATTGAAAGTTGAAAAAATCCTTTTCAAAACAAAGCTGAGATATGGAAGCCCAAATTGAATTAGTGAGAATCCAAAATTACCAAATTGAAATTTCAAATGGGCTAAGAAAAAAAGTCCAAATCCAACTTCACTTCGACAAGTCGAATCGGAGGCTATAAGAGTCGGAGTTGGAGTTGGAATTAGAGGTAGGGCACTCCAACTCCAAAGTATCGGTGCTTAGCCCTATTTCTCATTTAGCTTGAGCCTCAAACTCAATGCCATACTCCTTAAAGTGTGATCAACACTTTAGCACATTTCATCCAACTGCTTTTTAATCCAAAAAACTTATCAACAATAATCAGTATATGTTACATATAAAGATCCAGAAATAGTGCATTCTACTTTGTAGAAAAACAAAAAAAGTTATACCTAAATCCCAATATTTTCCCAATCAAAATTATTGGGCTACCTCAATCTCCCTTCGTCCTCGTCAAAGTGGTACACATATTGCATGTCCTCCTCACCCATGGCATCAAAGTTCTTTCTATACTATTCTGTTGTTTTCAACATCAAGAAGCTGAATCTAGATAGAAGTAGGATCGGTAACCCTGGAAGGGAGGGAGAGGCATCCCTAGAGACTCGAGGGGTCATATGATATGTGCTTTTACCAAACATTATGGCATTAGTTCAAATAATAATGCAGAGGTTTGAGCATTATCAGATGAACTGATCATTTGTGCACGAATGAATATAACTCATATAAAAGTGGAAACTGATTCTAAACTTGTGGCTCAATGGTGGGAAAAAAGTGGGCCTATCCCATGGACGTGTTACGATTACTGGAAACAAGCTGAAATAATGGCGAGCTCAATGATGATACGGATCTCCCACTTTTTTCGAGAAACAAATCATGAAGTCGATAGACTTGCCAAAGTGGGTTCTAGTGGTAAGGAGGCTTTCTTTGAGGTCGTTCACAACCTACCAAAAGATATTCTAGGAGTTGTTCGAATGGATAAAGCTGGTTTACACGTCCTTCATCAGAAATAACAAGTTTGATTACAAGTTTGTTTTCTTTTCTTGTCGTTTATTTCCATTTTGGTTTATCTTTATCTATCCCAGATGAATATTTTCAGAATGTCAGTCAAACAGATTTGGTTATAGGTTTGGTATTTCTTACTTTTTTTTATGAACGGTATAAAACTTTTAGGTATCTCTAGTTTGTTAGGATACCTGGGTTTGACTGTTTTTCTTTGGAAAGATCTTGAGTTTCTCAAGCCTAACTGGTAAAGATCTTACAAACCTCACCACATTTCTTACTTTTGCAGCCAACTCATAAATATCTTTCCAACTGCCTGCCACAATATGACCAAAATATCAAACATGCAGAAATTCACCACCCAATACAGTCATATTTTCCTTTCTAACCTTATTTTTTAGACACTCAAATACGTCTTGTCTTTTTTGTCACTGCCTGCTCCAAACTCCTCTCCTTTATTCCAGATTCTACCACCTTCCTAATGATATCACCTCTATGATTGGTGATTAAACTAAAATTAAGAATCATTTGTTTAACCTCCAATCAATATCTACAAAATGAGCTATCAAACACATATAGTTTAAGTTTTGGACCAATGTCCATGTATCAATGGTGAGGCAAACTCTTTGATCATTCAATAAAATTTTCACAAATCTTTCTCTAGGCTATATAATTTAAGAATATCTTTTACCACCGTGTGACGGGAATTAATGATAAACCCAAGTTCCAAGTTCTTAGTGTAGGCTTGGAATTCATCACCCTCCACAAACTGAAATGGTAGTTTGTCTATTCCAATCATACAAGCTAAACTCATCCTACACGTCTCTAAGTCAGACTTTACAAACTCCTACAACATAGTACCTATGCTACTCTCTTTCGTCATCTTCTCAAATCCAATGTCTAATCTAGTCTAACTCTTTTTAAGTAATGAACGTCTTATCGAACTCTTTTTGCACTATTATTCTAAATGATTTTTCAACTGGAATGTACAATATTGTTTATAATGACATCCATAAACAACATCATAATGATTACATTTTGCTTGTTGGTTATTGGGGTCACCACCCTCTAACTTGGTAAAATGCTCTCATAAGATCGAAACTGATTTTTTCTTTGATAGGTGTAGGGGCAGGGATAGGTGTAGGTGTAGGGATAGTGTTAGTATTCAGACTTGATGCACAATCACCACTGCCCATGGATCATACAAACACTCAAACACTTGAAATGATACAAAAGTTACACAAAATTTAAAATCATAATCACACAATCTAGGGTTTCAATTTAAGACCCCAAACTAGATTGGGGTTTCAAAATTGAAACCCCAAAGTAAATTACGGATTGAAACCCAAATTGTTTTCTAAAACCGTATGTTCAAACACCCAAAAATCAAACTCCACAACATCCAAAATACAACCCATCCTTCATTGAAACAATCTCTGTAATACCCAGCCCAAGTCACAGCCCAAGTCATTAAGTTAAAAGAGTGGTGCACATTTGGATAAGGTCTCAAAGCATGGTTTTATTGCCCCAAGCCCAACGTCAATTGATCTTAAGCCCATGTTAAAATATATATATATATATAGTGGTAAGTGAAACACTTAGTTCGGTTTGGCCCTCTAAAATACTCATTTTCAATTTAAAATTCTCATCTCATCATTATAATTTTTTCAAATCTCTATACAAAATATAATAAATAATTCAACTTTTTCTTAACTTTTTCAAATCTCAAAACAGTAATAATATTAAAATATAATATTTTAATATTTCATCTTAAAACTCAAAATTCTCATCTCAAAATTGGTATGGTTTGATAGTAAGATGAGAATTTTAAGTTTTAAGATGAAATATTAAAATATTGTATTTTAATATTATTATTGTTTTGGGATTTGAAAAAGTTAAGAAAAAATTAAATTACTTATTATATTTTGTATGGAAATTTGGAAAAGTTGTAATAATGAGATGAGAATTTTGAATTTGAAATAAAAATTTTAAAGGACCAAACCATACCGTACCAAACCGAACCTTAGGGTTTAGGTTCTTTCCTTTGACCGATTGAAAACAACATAAGCGCTTCTTCTTCCTCCTTTGTTTTCTTCACTGCACGTTACAAACACCCTTCCTCATTCCAGTAGTGCCACCCACGTTTCTCCCTCTTAAATCTCCATTAGATGATAGCTCTCATAGTGTTGAGAAGCTCTAGAAGATTCGAACGCTACCAACCCTTTCGATTTTGTACGTTGCCACCATTCATAACATATATGACTCCTTATTAATTTCCAGCCAACATTTCCTCTCTAAATAAATGGCATTATATATCCCCTATAAATACCCCCAACCTCAAAGCTTTCCAATGCACCCAACACTACAACAAAAAATAGATTTAAGGACGATTTTGCTTAGGGATGAATTGGAAATCTTCTCAAAAAGTGAGATTTTGGAACAAAATTCAAATTTTGTTCTGAAAAAATGATGGAATGGTCAGACCGTTCGAACGCTATTCTTAGGGATGAAATTTTTTGTCCCAAATAAGTTAACCGTTCAATCATTACTGATTAACCATTCGAACATTTAATTTTTACCGTTTGAATGTAATATTGGCGCGATAGGTAAAAAAATTTTGGAGGAAAATTGATAAACCGTTCGAATGGTAAATTATAACCGTTCGAATGATGCATATGCACCGTTCAAATGTTATTTGAAGGGGTCGAACGGTGACAAGGTTTTTAATTTTTCAAGTTTTTTGCCAAATTATATTTAGATTAACTAGTAATTATAAGAAATTGGTTAATTAAATAATAGGAATAATCTAAATTAATAATTAGTTTAGAAAATATAAAACAATACTATTTCATACTTAAATATTGAATTTACAAAACACAAAATGTTGTCCATACAAGAAACAGTAAATAAATAAATAAAAGATATCATAAAGTAATTAAGACCCCAAATCTTTACACACTTCCTCGACTGCAGCTATATGTTCCTCTATTTGTGTCAGTCGAGTACTAATGGTGACCTGAGTCGTAGACATGGCAGCAAACTCTTACAAAGCTCAGACACAGCAGAATGGATCTCCATACGCATTGCATCGATCACTGCTGATGTCTGTTCGCTGATCGCTCACGCACTATCTCAGCATCTCTTCACAAGTAACATTGTTTACTAATGCCTCGGCCCGTGTAGATGTCTCAGCAGCTGCAGCTGATACTCCATGATCTCCCGGCTGTGAATCTCTGTGAGGATCAACTGGTTCTGGAACATGTCCATGAAAACGCAGTCTCGAGTGTCCCGTGCTACGTGAGAGGGTGGTGCTGTTTATCAGTCCCATCGGCTCCCGTTTACGCTTGGCAACATCAGGCACAACACCAGCACATGTAGATATTGGGTGATCAGGACTCCAAATGACAGTATATCCATCGAAATGTACCGAGACTCTGATCGAATCCTATCGAATATATATCCCACCAAGTCGATAGGAATCCCATGAGTGACCCGTATCATAAATTTCGTCCGATCAATGCCAACTTCTGTCTTGTGCTGCCGAGGGTCAATGTTATTGGCAATTATCAAATTTAATATCTTAAAAAAAGAAGATAAATCTGCCTGTTTGATGCTCTTCGTCCTGTCATACGGTGGAGCATCTGGACCGACAACCAAATCCCTCACCTTGTGATCAGCAAGGGTATCGACCTCATCAATATAAACTAATGCCTCTTCCTCAACTGTCTCCTCCTCAACTGAAGGATCAGATGCTCTAGGCACCACATTCAAATATGCATCTGGCAACCTAGGAATATCGAGATGCTCAGCAAGTCCATCCCGTGAAAATATAACGGGTACTCCTCGGACAGTGATCCTGTAGGCCCCAGAATCATCTGCGCTGGCACTGCCGAGTTCTCTATAGAACTCAACAATAATGTCAATGTAGGAGACTGGCTTCCATGCTTCCTCCCGCTCATCCAAGATAGGTCCCCAACCACGATCACTGAAGACTGAGGGCAATGAATGACCCTCCCAGAGAAGACTCTGGAAATTAGAAATCTTCACTGGTCGCTCCAATGAAACTGTCCTCTCCCGAACTGGACCACTACTACTCTCACCAAGATTACGTTGCTTACGTCCCGGCCTAGAAGTAGACATTATAATCAACCTGAAATTTATAATTAAAAATTAGATATATAACATTAACAATAAAAATACAATAAAAAACTATTTACAGTAGTTTCAAACGAATAACAATTTAATAACATTTGATATTGTGAACAACATCATTTTTAATAAATATATATCTCTCAATATCAATATTAATTAGATAAATATTAATAGAAATATAATATTAAAAAAAGACTTGTGGTAATGGATCTATAATATTGATGTATTGGAACTATAATATTGATGAAATTCTTTTCTAATTTAACGTTCGAATGCTTAACGTAACGGTCGAACAGTCGGTCTAACTGATCGTTCGACCGTATGAAACAACGTTCGAACATTGAGTGTAATGGTCGAACGGTAACAGACCGACCATACGACCGTTACACTAAACGTTCGACCGGTTAATTAATAACGTTTGAACACTGTTCATAGCATTCGAACGATATTCGTGTCGATCAGTATTCCAGGCCGAGTCGACTCAGCCATTGAAATCCATGGAATCGAAGTGCAATAGAAACCTAAATAAACGTTCCTAACATGGATTTAAGCAAATCTACCGATTATTTTGATGTATAAATCGGTTTATCCTAACTTAAAAAAATAATGTATCAAAAAATAATGTATTAAAAATGAAAAATATCGGCAGTTAGAGGAAGAGGCATTGAGTGGGCACTGTTGACGGCAGCGAAGACGGCGTTGAACGGCGGAGATAGACGGTTAACGGCTTAGAATGGAAGAAATGCACACGTAAAGCTTCTGTGAAAATGACGTCTGTGACACCTTATATATGCAGTACCGTTCGAATGTATTAACTGAAAATTGATTCCTTCCCTAATTAATTCTACTAAATATAATAAATGTTATTTAAATGCAATATTCGGTATTACAATATTAATTATAATAATTAATTCAATTATAATATATTTTAATATTAAATATAATAAATGCAATATATTTAATGCACTTATATATTATTAAACACTATATATTATATTTATCATTTTTGATATATATAGTATATATTATATTATATTTAATTAAAATATATTATACTATTGAATATTATATAGTATATAGTATAAGTTATATTATATAGTATAATATAATATAGACTACTATATACACGACACTATGTTCATAGTGTTATATAACATATATATATATGTGATATTAACTAATACATATATATATTTAATAGTATATGTATTAGATGACTTGTTTAGTATATTTTTCATATTATATTGCAGTTATAGGCTAATTAGATGACACTCTCTATTCTAGCACTATAAATGACACTATATATGCTCAATTTTAGCTTTAGTATTTGAGTTATACACTCTAATTGCTAGTAGTATAGATGACACTATATATAATAGTATATATCCTTTTATTATATTATATTATAATAATAATCTAATATTTTAACACTATATATGCATGTGATACATATAACCCTATGCTATCATACCATTATATGTTATATATAGGTTAATATATGTACTTGACTATAATACTAGATGTAGTAAGATATTTTATACGATATATGTTACTAAACTATATAATATATGCTTGATTATATATTCTATAGTTATATTACTATGTCTTTAAACTATAGTATATTTACATTTTAGTATATTTAAAGGTATAGTGCAACAAAAATACAATGAGCAACATTTTAATAAAACGTTCGAACGCTTTAAAATAACCGTTCAAACGTGTATGTAAACGGAAGCAACGTTCGAACGTATATTTTCACGTTCGAACATTAAATTAGCAGGGGAAAATTTTTCCGCTAGTCTATTTAACGTTCAAACGTTCAGTAAATAACCGTTCGAACGTCAATGTTCTACATTTACACGATAGAACCTCACAATCTCGCGCTCGTCCCAGTCGTCTTCCACCACTCCCACGGCCATTTTCTTCCAACCAACGCTATTATTTCTCCATCCAGCCCCCAAATATTACTAACTTTCATCAATCTCTTATATTTTCGGATTAGGAGGTTATTTTTACCGTTTGGTGAAGAGTATTTTCATTTTGGGCATTGGGTACCGGTGGATTTTCCCATTTATCTCTCCAAATCAAGTATTCTCCTAATATATATTCTCATTTTAGTTTAAATATAAGTGTTTTCGTTTGCTATAATGAGTTCGTCATATAGTTTGCTGTCGTTTGATGTAATGAGTTGGTAAATGTTGAGATTTTCGGAGGTTGAAGATGACTGTAATCTGGAATTAAACCGTTCGAACGGTATTCATGTACCGTTCGAACGTATGCGCCTTAGATCGAACGGTGACTAACACCGTTTAAACGTTATGTTAGTCAGTGTTAAAATAATTAATCTTTTAATGCAGGAATTGAATTTTAAGTAAAATATTTATAATCTACATTTAATAATACTTAAAAGTTAAAAGTAATCAAATGAATTTGAATTAAATTACAAATCATCTAAATTTAATAATACTTAAATACTTAATAGTTAAATTATTCAAATGAATTTTAATAAAAATACAAATAGTTAAAATTTAATAATACTTAAATATTTAATAGTTGAATTCTTCAACTATAGGTTAATACAAATAGTTCATATTTAATAACACATAATACTTAATCTTTGAATTAATAAAATGAATTTTAAATAAAATACAAATAATCTAGATTTAAAAATACTTAAATAATTAAAAGTTAAAAGTAATCAAATGAATTTGAATTAAATATAAATTCCGAATTATAATTAATAAAATGAATGTTAATTAAAATACAAATAGTTATTATTATTAACTAGAATGTTAATTATAATACATATAGTTATAATTAATAAAATATTTTGAAAGATATAAAACAACTATCTAAATATTTAATAATACAAATATTTAATTAGCATATCTTGCATTGTTTGTTTGATACATGTTAAATATTGGCATATCTTGTATTGCTTATTCAAATGATACTAATACAGATAGTGATTGACAAATTATGTTTGCACAGATAGTTTTCTGAAATTATGCCTCCGAAGAGAAAGGAAGTTCGCCTCCCATCTCCACCTGTTCCTAGCTCTCCTTCAGACTCACCATTAGAGATTGACTCTACAGAACAAGGTAAAATTCTAATACTCATAAAATTTATTAATTAAAGTTATAATAGAAAATTGATTACAATGTTATATATCATGATGACTTCACAGTACAATCTCTTCAAGGTCGAGGCACTATTAGAGGCGTGATGTTGGAAAAATATCGTAAGGTGGGTAAGATGAAAGTTAACATTCTTGATGAACATACCGGAGGCAAAGGACAACCAGCAGCTTAGCTTGCATCGCATGTGGGTACTCTTACACGAACTTATGCACCTTTGGCAACAAATTCATGGAAGAAAGTCCCCCAAGATGTTAAGGACCTTATCAAGAAGTATTGTTTGGTAATGTTTAAAACACAAAATTTAATTGATAAATTTTTTTATTTTACTTTAAAGTTAGAATATTATAAATGATAATATCTTTGTCTAAATTTTTTTCTGTAAGGATGATTTCGAATTAAATTTTGATCGGGGAGAGGAGCGTAAAACTGTGGAAGAGCTTATGAGTAATGCATTCTGCAAATATAAGGCAAGGTGTCATGAGCATTATAATAAGTTTGAGAATAGTGAAGAAGCACGCCAACATCTTTTTCAAGATGTGCAACCTTCTGATTGGAAAAAATTTTGTGACATGTTTAAGGATTCATCATATAAGGTATAATTAATTTAATTATTTTAGTCGTCCTATTTTTAATTTTGCTTTCTAATATTTTCAATTCCTATGTAGGATCGAAGTTCTATAAACAAAACAAATAGATCAAAATTGAAGATTACTTATCATGCAGGCTCAAGATCTTTCCATCGCCTCTCTAAGAAATTGGTATTGCTATTCTTTTATTTGTATATAGTTAACTGAATATATGAATCATAATGACTTTATATCTTAACAAATCTTTATTATAGTAAGATTCAGATGCCAATTATGATTTGACAAAATTATATGCTACATCACATACTAATCGTAATGGAGAGTAGAGTCATCCCGATGCCCCATGAAAATTATGTAAGTATTATAATTTATTTTAAATAAATATATTCGAATATTTATGATGATATTAACTCTTTATCTTATGTGTAGGATAAAATGGTTACCCTGCATGTTGAATCTGCATCAGATCAAAATTTCTCAAATAATGATGTTAAGATTTTTACACAAGTTCTGGGTGAATGTTCAGGATATTTGAGGGGTTTGGGTCACTGTGTAAAACCTTCTCCCTCTTCCTCTTCTTCCGAGTCTGCCTCTATAGCGCAAGAGAATGCGAATCGCAGAATTGAAGAATTGGTTGCAAAACAACAAGAGTTAGAGGCTCAATTGGCAAGACAAGGAGACATGGAAATGCGCCTCAAACAACATGAAGAAGAACAAGCAGAGTTCAGGAGAGATATGCAACTCCAAATGCAGCAGCTTATGCAACAGTACAGGCCTCCAAGCAACTGATGGTTTTTTACGTTTAACTTACGACATTATCTAATTATGTATGAACAATGCCAGTCTCATGGTTATTTATTAGTTCGCACTTGTTATAAAACTTTTGTGAGTAATTAAACAGTTCCTAATTTATGTTTTTCAAATATTATGAATGTCTATTTAGTTGTTTTTATAATTATGGGTTTTATTAAAAATAATATCCGTTCGAAGACAATATCACGTTCGAACATTAATGAGTAGGCCGTTTAAACGATACTGTACCATTCGAACATTAATGACCAAGACGTTCGAACGATACCAGATGATCAAAAAAGCGTTCAAACGTAATTTATGTCGGTAGCGTTCAAACATTACTCATCACCGTTCGATCTCTTTTACCGTTTGATCTGTTCCTTTAACGTTCGAACTCAATTCTATTGATCGTTTGAACGTATCTTGATAACCGTTCAAAAGATACACTAACGTTCGAACGGTAACTGCGAAACATTCGAACACCATTCTGGAACGAATTTTAACCGTGACAAAAAAAGTACATCATTCGAACGGTATCGAACGGTCACTTTCAAAATCGTTCCAAAAGATATATTTTGGGACCAAATGGTGATTTTCGTCCCAAGATATCTTTTGGGACAGTGATGTCGGGACGACCTTGGGATGAAATTTTTTCGTCCTAAAAAATGTTTTGGAACTAAATCTATACATTTTGGGACGAAATTTTTCATCCCAAAAAATGCTTTTTGTTGTAGTGCAACTTAGTTTCAAGTTTTATTATCTCTATTCACTCAAGATCTTTCGTTTCTCTTGTTTTATATTTCTCATTGTGTGATGATTATTTCTATTAAAATCACGATTTTAGAAATAGTTTTGATGGTATATATGGTTAGGCCTGCAACTCGGTCTTCTAGTACCGGGTTCGCGTCTGACCCGACCCGACCAAACACATTATAAGCTGGCAACCTGGTCTGATCCGACCCATCAAAACAGAGGCAGATCGAACCCATATGACCCGACCTGGTCTTGAAAAAATGAAAAGAAGAAGAAAACAGTGCTTCTACATACAACCGGCGGTTTCCCACCGCCGGGTAATCTGCTGACATGGCACAGCTAATATAGTAAAAAAAAAATCAAAAACACTTCCACGCAATTGATGATGCGATACCAAAGAAGAAAGCATAAGTGAATTGCAACAAAGTATTCGGTAAAATGCCTCAAACAAACTTTCCTTCTCACAAAATTGCTTCTCGATTTTGATTCTTCTGATACAGTAGATTCACAGAATTTATAGAATATTACAAGTCTGTATTACAGACACAAACTAGTTACAAAGAATCCACCATGATTTCTCACAATATTCTCACAAAGTCCCGACTGCACGAAGCTTTTCTTCTTCCCACATTCCTCTTTCGAAACTCTCCCTCCTTTCCATGATAGCTCTGCCCTCCCTTTGACTTCTCCACGAAAGCACATGCGATTCCCTTTCTGTGCCGTGAAGCTTTTCTTGCAAGATTCCATTTGCCGCATGCTCAAATACCATGGCCCCTTGTTCTAAAATCATGGAGATCGGATCTAAGAAATAGAAATCTATTGGCCTTCAAACAAAGTAATTAAGAACAAACCAAATCACTAGACACGAACGTAACTCACCTCTATCATCATAGTAACCAATTCAATATGGAGAGGAAGAGGGAGGAAAAAAACAAAATGGAGAGGGAGAGGGAGAGGTCCGACTGAGATGGAGATAGAGGGAGGGAGAAATGAAATTTCAATGGAGAGAGAGAGGGAATCAAATGGGGAGGGAGTGGAACTGAGGAAGAGCGACATTAAAAAAAAAAAAATTATATCACACACTGGTTGCACGCTGGGACAACAGGCTGTTGTATATATTATTTTTCAAAGAAAAATGCAGTCTTTCTTCTTCAGCGTAGAGGGACCGTGTACTACCCATAACCTTCCTCGCAACAGGTCGTTTCTAGAAGATGAAGTCTTCTAGATGTGTCATTTGAACGGTGAAGATTGATCGAACATTTGCACTCATCCATGTATCTTCTGCTTTGGGGATTTGGTTTCGTTTGGTCACCCATCTGTCCTTCTATCCATCATTACAAAAAAAAAAAATACAGAAAGAAAGAGAGCAAGTACTGGAGAGCTTGAGAGAGGAGTTGGTGGGGGAAGCCGGAAGTGAAGGTATCTTCTGATGGATGTCACTTTGCACCATCCTGTAACCGCAAGAGAGAGAGAGAGAGCAGGAGGGACCATGGACCGGGTTGCAGGGCCAGTGCTACTCCACCGTGGTCCGGATGATTCAACAAGCCGCAGATCATATCAAATCAAAATGCTTTTTTGCACAACTGAGTCGACTCACACGCACACCCTCCCCCCGTCTCGACTAGGGGTGAATTCGGTCCGGTCCGGTCCGGGGAGGTTTTACGGACTGGACCAGACCTATTCGGTCCAGGGTTTTCCCACCCTGGACCGAACCGAACTTCCTACAATCCAGTCCAGTCCGATCGGTCCGTTCGGTCCACCCTATGACTTTTTTTTTTCTCCAATGGCATTTTGTTTAATACTTATGTACTTATATGGTGATATATTTAATATATATACATATAGTATACTATTATATATATATTAGTAATACACTACTACTATTAGTCTATTAGTAATAATACTATAACTAATAACTATATGTAATAATAGTAATAGTGATAACTATATATGTAACTATATGTAATAATAATAGTAATAATAGTAATATATGTAACTATATGTAATACTAATAACTAATACTATTAGTCTATTAGTACTAATAACTATACTAGTACTAATACTATAACTAATAAATATATGTAATGATAGTAATAATATATGTAATACTATATTAAATAATAGTAATACTCTTATTACTAATATTCTATGTAGTTATAGTGATTTAATACTAACATATTACATATTAAGCTAACTATACTAATACTATTATAAATTTACAAATATATGATATATTATAATTTATACTATAACTTTTATAATATGTTAATACATTAATATATATACTAGTACTATATATATTTTTTGATCGGTTATACTAGTACTCTATATTATAATTAATAGTTATACATTAAAGAATATAGTAATACATTGATACTAAATATATATAGTTATAGACTTATAATAATTTAGTTATTATGAATTTATGATTAGTATAACTATATAATTGTATTAGTATTAGACTATTAGTAATTCAATTTGGCTATATTATATTCGTAATATTAGTTATGTTAAATCAGTTAATTAATATAACTATATTCTACATTATTATTTATATAGGTTGATACTGTCGTTATTTTCAAGAAATAATTCGTGTAACATGATAAGTTTAATTAATCTGACATTCTCATTAAAAGTTTCTGAGCACTTTATTTTTCTTAAGTATCTATGAAGTGTTATTGCTCGAAAAATTATTTTTGCATAGCATGTAAATGTTAAAACATTTTAAAGTAAATTTTTATATCAGTGTGACTTGAGCCTAAACTTGTACGTAAGTAGTCATGACATATTTATAGATGATTATATTTGAAACTTAATGTGAATTATAGTATGGTTATGTGGAATGATATATGGATTTTATAATAGTATGGTACCGATACTAAATTATGTTTGGAAGGACAATTACACGGAATAATTTTGAGAAGGTACTGTAGACCCGTTCAGTCATAAATGTATGGGGAGGACACTACATTAAAAGACATTGAAAAAGAGTAGGCCCTAAATGGAAAAGAAAACGAGAATCATGATAACTACACCGGAAGACATTGAGAATGTATAGATCCCAATGAAGAAGAGTTATATATGGGAAGGATAGCTACCCTTGAAGGGGTAGTACGCTATGGAAGAATTTTTTTTAAGTATTTTATTTATATGATACAAGAATTTTATTTTACGTTTGTATCATGATTTCAATTATCGTTTATTTTTACTTATTAGTTTATTTTTTTTAATAAAGAAGGCTCATATGTTGCACTAGCTTAATCAATCATTCTTACCTAGCTGTGGACTTACTTGCACTTGTAAAATTTCTTATTTTACATTTATTAAGCCTTAGACTTACCATCCACTTGTAAAAATTTCTGATTTTATATATATTAAAGAGGAGCATGCCAAAAAGGAGGCTTAGAGGACACGTGGGAGGGCTAAAATTATGAGTGCGATGAAATTAATCTCATCTATGGAATAATTTAAAATTTTGTGAACGAACACTTTGAGTTGGTTTCATGTTTAGAATTGAACTCAATTTATATTTAACGAATTTTATGTAATTTTCTCTTATTATTATTTAAGTTACCATTGTAACGGCAATAGAATCACCTCCAATATTTAAAAAATTTGGGTATGACAATCTCATCCTCCACTGTAAACAATAAAACAAAGAACTTAGGGTTTTAAGTTTGAGATACTTGGAACTATAGGGTGGGATAGAGAGAAAAAGGGTTTCAATGATGGCGACACAGCGTGAGCTGCAATGACGAGGACACTAATGTCTAGTTGCGATGATGGAGAGTGAGAGAGTGTTGAGAGAGGCTAGCGACACACACACACACACATAGAGAGAGAGAGAGAGAGAGAGAGAGAGAAGGAATTAGGTTTCATTAAACTCTATAATGAAACAACCCCATTTTGGGTAAAAACTTATTTTATATATATATATATATTAGGCCGAATGAATGTGTGAAAACTCGGACGAGTCGAGACCTAGCTTGGCATCTCTTTAAAAAATAATCCCACCCACCCCAGGTTGGGTGCAGTTACTCGACGCCCTGGCCTACATTAAACTCATAGTTCTAATAAGTTAATTTAGGCTAGTATAAACTCGGCTTGAATAAAATATATGGAGTGGGTGGCACATATACATACTCCATATATATATTGATATTAATTATATGTCTAATCTCATATTGTATGTCCACTAAGTTCTTGGACCACCTTGTAACAATGACTGCTTGAGATGGCAAACACACACGCATTCCACTAATCTATATTGTTTATAAGCAATCCTGTAATCCCCTTGATTGAGGGCTAATTAAGCGAGAGAATTATTAGATTTTAAAAGTACATTAACGTAAACAAAGATGATCATAAGCAATAATTAGGGATGTAAAAAAAAACTGATAAACCGGTAAACTGGACCGGACCGGACCAAACCGGTAGCATCGGTCCGGTCCCAAGGTTGGTTCGGTCCGGTATCGGTTTTAGTTTTCTTAAAACCGGTCAAAATCGGTCCGGTTTCAATTTTTCTTTTTCTAAAACCGGACCGGACCGAATTTATATATATATATATTAATTGTTTATATTGTATATAATATTTATATATAATATATAACTATATATAAAATAGTTTTGTATTATATGATAAATTACTAATTAATATAGCATTAAATTTTAAAATCTTATATCATTTTGCTTATTGTATTAATAGTTAGACTAATATTATATAGTGCATATTAATAGTTATACTAATAATATATCACTATATATTATAATATACTATAATATATCATTATAGTCTATAATACAATTATAATATATATTATAATATACTATAATATATATTATAATATACTATAATATATTTTCACTATAGTATTATATACTATAATATACTATATTATATAATATATAATATAGTACATTAAAATCGGTAAAACCGGACCGGAAACCGGTAAAACCGGAGTACCGGTTTACGAAGATAACCGGTGCGTGATCGGTTTTGAAAAATATAAAATCGGTACATACCGGTTCGGTTCTAAATTTTATCCCAAACCGGACCAGTTACACTCCTAGCAATAATTTCTTGATCCACAATCTCAAGTAACACTTATTGGGCGGCGACCTATGAACTCATTTGCAATGAGAATGGTTTTGGGCTTGATGTTCTTATAGGCCTCGAAAGATGGGTTGCAATTGGCCCAAGAAAGCTAGAATAATCTCCTTCAAACTTTGATCGAAGGCTTTTTATTATGGTATATTATAATATGAGAAATCCGGAAAATCTAGCCGATGCTCTCCCCGATCTGGTTTAGAACTCCAATAACTGATATTTCCAAGAAAAAGATCAAAGATAACATTGTCACACAGAAAGTTAGAAACGACTAGAGAATATGGATCATTAATCAAAGTCTGCATCAAGATATATGTATCATTAATATTATTTATATTAGTAGTTGTAACTATATATAACTACAGATAACCAATTAAATGGATCATGATTATGATTAAGAATATTCTAAATAAACAGATCCTTCTAAATATTGATATCTCATATACGCTAGCTGCAACTCTAGCTTGATCTCTCACGTACGATTTCCGGCTGCCATCATCTATCTCTGCTTAGTATGACCATTTCCGATCGAGATGCATCCAGTTTCATTTTGCGGACAACATCAGTAAAAACTGGAAAATGGAAAGATATATAACCCCAAGATATAACAGATCATTGTGTTGTGCCTAAATCTGCCCAGAAATCACACCCACAATAGATAAAAACAATATTTAAATGGTTCGGCAACTTGCCTACGTCCACTAAAGCGGAAATTCAATATTTTCAATATGTTTGTACAAAATTACAAACATTCATAAACAATATCTCTATCTCTCAAATGACACTCTGTTCTAGGTTTTCCCAAAACCCAAATTTCACCCCAGCCCTCTACCTTATCTCTCATCGCAGTGAGGAGGATTTAATTTTCAGCAAATCACTTCCTTTTATAGGAGAAGCCATGGGGGATGTTGCCCAGATGACTAACACAAGAGGGGGGGGTGAATTGAGTTGTATTTAATAAAAATAACAATTATAAATCAAATATACAATATCAAATATAAACAAAATACGAAATAGCAATAAATATAAAGAGTAAGGGTAAGAGAGAATCAAACTCAGTATGTTAACGAGGCCCCACTGCCTACGTCCTCGCCTCAAGCTACCCCTTGAGAATCCCCGAATTTACTATTCAACCTCCTTCAGGTGGAGGTAAAAACCTATTACACATTTGAACAACACCGCTACAAAGGATCCGTGTAGAACACCATCTACACTTGCAATCACCTTACACGTGGTGATTCAACGATTCCCTGTGTAGAACACTTTCTACACGCACAAGGGTTGTACACACCCTTTTACTGATACAAGAATTGATAGTGGGTAGAATATCAGAAAACACTCCTCAATGAGTGAAATAAGAACAATACAAGCACAAACTATTTCTCTCAAAATGAATAAGAGTTAAGGCTCAATGCTTAGAGAAGAGAGAATGAAAGCTTTTGAATGAATGTTGTATGCTCTTGGTGTTGTAAATGTGAAGCTCTCAAATGATCTATTTATAGGCATATGAGACTTCATATTCAAATTTAAAAAGATTCACATGTCAAAAACATCATCATTCATTTTTCAAAAATTTCAAACCTAATCTTTTTACTTTTTGCATATGACAAAAGGAGCACACTTTGCTTTTCAAAAATTTCAAACCTAATTTTTTACTTTTTGCATATGACAAAAGGAGCACACTTTACTTTTCAAAATATTCAAACAAAGGCATCTTCCTTTTGCATAAGTCAAGAAAAGCATCAATCACTTTTGAAAATATTCAAATAAAACATGCACATGTGAAAGATGACAATCAATCATCTTTCAAAATTTTCAAATTTAATTTTCAAAATATTCATGCACATGTGGAAAATGTATTTTAATGCTTTATGATAAAATATTAATTTTTGAGCCTTAATCCTAATTTCGAATTTTAAAGAGATTTACAACATTATTCTATGACTTTAATGTGAACTTGCTCCCTTCTTGCTCATGCTTGGTTTCTTGATGTGCTTGACTCCATTGTGTAGATAACTTGAGCTTGAGACTCCTTTATTCTATGAATTCATTTGTTATCATCAAAATCCATGTGTAAATATATAATTACACAAAACTTGAAACCTTAGGTTTAACAATCTCCCCCTTTTTGATGATGACAAATACTTGATAGAACCTGAAGCCTGTATTAATACTTAAGCTCCCCCTGAGAATGTGCGTTAGTTTTTCAAAAAAAAAAAAATAAATATAATTCCAAGCATATATAACAAGTTTAACAATTTAAACAATATTAATGTTCTAGTCTAAAACTTCTCCCCCTTTTGGCATCATTAAAAAGGATCGACAGCAAGTAAATAGACTGAAGAAAACGGTGCGTTAAAAAACACTGTAGATAGTTGAAAAAGAGAGCCGTCCGTGACCCGACAAGTCCTGCAAAGCCTCGAGGCCTAACTCTATGAATTTAGTGCGGTTGAAGATAGAAACAAATCGCCTGATGTTGTTGACAAACGAGATTGAAGGCTCCGAGTTTCTAAAAAAAATGTCTTTTTCACTGATCGGGAAAAAACACATTGCTCTTTGACTTGGATGATAGCTCGTCTTGTTCTTTATACTATCTCTATAAAAACAGTCTTAAAGTTCATCCAATCCGCATCAAGTTTTCTTCTTATCTCTATAACTCATCTGCATTCCTTCAACATTCTCGCTTTAAGTTTTCAATTCCTTTCTCAATGGCTCATTCTTCTACATCTCAACCTCCTGTCCTTTCTGCAGCTGCCATTGGTGCTATGTTGCAGCAAGAAAATAATAGTATGGCAAATAAGTCAGACTCCGATGCTATCTACGACTTGGTGAGTCTCGGGACTCGCTACTCATCCTCTATTGTTGCTTTTTCCCAGCGGGTTCAAGCAAAAAACCATGAGGTTGAAAAGCTTAAGGAACAAATTGTTGTACTTCAACGAATTGTTCAAGAGTCTCACACAAGGGAAGGAATCCTTCGGCAGAAGAATAAAAAGTTGAAATCTCTATTGGATTCTTCATTCCGCTTGCCAGTTCCCATGAATAGGGATGACATGATATTGTATGAAGAGAATGAGCGTCTCAAACATGAGGCTAAGAACCTCAAGTTTATGTAAAAGTATTTAAGAAAAATCTATCTATTTTTATGAACTTTGATCTGTCTTTTAAGAGATATTCATAATATGCATCATACCTATTTCTCTTCTAATCATAGATAATCTATCTTCTGGTAAAGGTTTTGTGAATATATCTGCTAACTGATCGTGTGTGTTTGTGAACTCTAGTACTATATCGCCTTTCTGCACATGATCTCGAAGAAAATGATATCTTATTTCAATATGCTTAGTTCTAGAATGTTGTATTGGGTTTTTTGAAAGATTTATAGCACTTGTATTATCACATTTGATTGGAATGTGATTATACATGAGTTTAAAATCTTCAAGTTGTTGCTTCATGTAAAGAACTTGAGCACAACAACTACCCGCAGCAACATATTCTGCCTCAGCAGTAGATAGTGCAACAGAATTTTGTTTTTTACTAAACCAGGAAACTAATGCATGACCTAAGAAGTGACATGCTCCACTAGTGCTTTTTCGATCTATTTTACAACCAGCATAATCTGCATCTGTGTAGCTGATTAGATCGAAAGATGTGTGTTTAGGGTACCATAACCCTAGGTTAATTGTACCACTAAGATATCTAAGAATGCGCTTAACTGCAATTAAATGAGATTCTTTTGGAGATGATTGAAAACGTGCACATAAACACACACTGAACATAATATCTGGTCTACTGGCTGTCAAATATAATAAGCTACCAATCATACCTCGATATACTTTCGAGTCAACTGTCTTACCGGATTCATCTTTATCAAGTTTAGTAGATGGGCTCATTGGTGTTCCAGTTTCCTTAGCACCTTCCATCCCAAACTTCTTCAGCAATTCCTTAATATATTTTGATTGATTGATGAATGTCCCACTTTTTACTTGCTTAATTTGCAATCCGAGAAAGAATGTAAGTTCTCCCATCATGCTCATTTCAAATTCATCCTGCATAGTCTTAGCAAAAACTTGACACATATTTTCATTAGTAGCACCGAATATTATATCATCAACATAAATCTGAACCAAAAGAATATCATCATTTTCGTATTTAATGAAAAGAGTTGTGTCGATTTTTCCTCTTGAGAAACCTTTTTTAATCAAGAAACCACTGAGTCTCTCGTACCACGCTCTAGGAGCTTGTTTGAGTCCATATAGTGCTTTTGTGAGTTTGAAAACATGATTTGGAGAAATATGATTTTCAAAACCTGGAGGTTGCTCAACATATACCTCTTCATTTATAAAACCATTTAAGAAAGCACTTTTAACATCCATTTGAAAAAGTTTGAAATCTTTATAACAAGCATATGCAAGTAGCATTCGAATAGCTTCTAATCTTGCGACTGGTGCATATGTCTCATCATAATCAATTCCTTCTTCTTGATTGTAACCTTGGGCTACAAGTCGAGCCTTATTTCTAGTAATGACTCCGGACTCATCTTTCTTGTTTCTAAAAACCCATTTTGTTCCAATAATAGTATGATTTTTGGGTTTAGGAACAAGTGTCCAAACATCATTTCTTTCAAATTGATTAAGCTCTTCTTGCATAGCTAGAATCCAAGATTCATCAAGAAGTGCTTCATCAATATTTTTAGGTTCAATCTGAGATAAAAAAGCAGTATGATTGCAAATATTTCTAAGAGATGATCGAGTGCTTACACCTTGTGAAGGTTCTCCCAGAATTTGTTCCACTGGATGATCTTTCACAAATTTCCACTGTTTGGTTGCATCTCGTATTAAATTTTGATGATCTTTCCTGATGTCTCCATGTTGGACTTCCTCTATTGTGTTCTCTTTGTTGAGATTGAGACTTTCTGTATTATTTATACCTCCTGTTTCTTCATCAATGGATTTCTTGGAGAGTAGAGAATTAGATTCATCAAATACTACATGCATAGATTCTTGTACAGTTAAAGTCTTTTTATTGAATACTCTATAAGCTTTACTATTTGTAGAATACCCGAGAAAAATACCTTCATCCGATTTTGCATCAAATTTGCCTAAATTATCCCTGTCATTCAAAATAAAACATTTGCATCCAAATACATGAAAGTAACCAATGTTGGGCTTTTTCTCATTCCAAAGCTCATAGGGGGTTTTATCTAATTTAGACCTTAACATAACTCTATTTATAACATAACATGCAGTACTTACCGCTTCGGCCCAAAAATAACTAGGCAAGTTGTTCTCATTAAGCATTGTTCTTGCCATCTCTTGAAGAGATCTATTTTTCCTCTCTACTACCCCATTTTGTTGAGGAGTTCGAGGAGCAGAAAAATTATGCACAAAACCATTTTCATCACAAAATGTTTCAATATTTTTATTAACAAACTCTTTTCCCCTATCACTTCGGATACTTGAAATAGTATAGCCCTTTTCATTTTGAATTCTCTTGCATAACTTGGTAAAAGCATTATGTGCCTCATCTTTATGAGCAAGAAAGATGACCCAAGTATATCTAGAGAAATCATCAACAATAACAAAAGCATAATATTTTCCTCCTAGACTTGCAACTCTATTTGGTCCAAAAAGATCCATGTGTATCAGTTGCAGTGGTCTAGTAGTGGAAATATATTTCTTGGTTTTAAAAGAAGTTTTTGTTTGTTTACCAAATTGGCATGCATCACAAATTTTGTCTTTAAGAAAATTTGCCTTTGGTAAACCTCTCACAAGATCATTTTTTGAAAGTTTGGAAATAAGTTCCATGTTGGCATGACCTAGTCTTCTATGCCATAACCAATTAGTTTCATTTTGTACTGAAAAACAAATAGCATCTTGTGAGGTAATTTCTTCAAAATCGATTGTATAAACATTATTACTTCTAAAGGCAGTAAAACAAATGTTATAATCATGATCATTCAAAATAATGCACTTATCCATTTTGAAAGTAACTGTAAATCCTTTATCACATAATTGACTTATACTCAAAAGATTATGTTTTAGACCTTCAACAAGTAGAACATCTTCAATTATGAGAGAAGATTTATTACCAATTTTACCTATTCCCACGATCTTCCCTTTCGAGTTGTCTCCAAATGTCACGTGTCCTTCTTCTTTAGATCTAAGATCAAAGAACTTAGTCTTGTCTCCCGTCATGTGTCTTGAACATCCACTATCTAAAAACCATTTGTTTTTGCTTGTAGAGGACTTCATGCATACCTATAAAAACAATTAAAATGATTTTTCTTGGTACCCAAGTTCTTTGGGTCCTTTATTTATTAGTATTAGAAGAAACAAGATTTTTAGGTACCCATATGGCCCTAATAGTCATTGTATGTTTTCTTCTAATAGGACAAGTATGATAATTATGACCATTTCTATTACAAAAATTACAAATAGCATGTGACATATATGAAAATCTTGAATGATTATAATAGTATCCTTTTTTGACAAACTTATTATGAAAAGAATTTTGAATATTAGACTTTGATGTAGAAGGATTATCAAAGAAGTTTTTATAAGGTTTGAACTTTTGTTTTGGCATATATCCCAAGCCTGCCTTGTCAAAAACACATCTTTGACTACCAAGAAGTTTTTCAAAATTTCTTTTTCCATTCGTAAAGTTTTCAACAATATTTTCTAAATCAGTTTTCTTTTTCTTCAACTCAAGATTTTCGTCTTTCAAAACAATATTTTCTTTTCTTAAAATATCAATTTCGTTTGTTAAAGAAGAATTTTTCTTTTTCAAAGCAGTATATTTGATACCCAATTTTTCAAATTCTTCATATACCTCTTCTAAAACATTTTGCAATTCTTCATATGAAGGATTTTCAATATTATCAAAATTTGTTACCTCAATATCATCTTTAGCCATAAGACAGAGATTTGCTGATTCTTCATTGCTTGCTTCACTATCTGAGCTACTTGAATCATCATCCCATGTAGCTTTCATTGCTTTCTTGCCTTTGTTTCGATCTTTCTTTAGCAGGGGACAATCTGGCTTGATATGACCAGGCTTATTGCATTTATAACAAATTAAAGTATCATTTTTACCTGAATCTTTCTTGGAAAACTTTTTGAATGATTTCCTCGGAGGAGTTTTATTTTTCTTTAAGAATCTCTGAATTCTTCTTGTTATCATCGCAACTTCTTCATCTTTATCGTCATTTTCCTCATCTTCATCACTTTCACTTTCATGAGGAACAGCTTTAAGTGCCAAGCTCTTCTTTGGCTTTCCTTCTTCTTCTCCTCTTTTCAATGTGTACTCATGGGTGATAAGTGACCCGATGAGTTCATTCACTTCGAGCTTCTTGAGGTCTCTAGCTTCAAGAATCGCTGTCACTTTTGATTCCCAACGTTTTGGTAGAGAGTTGAGAATTTTTCTTACCATTTCCACTTTGGAATAAACTTTACCAAGAGCTGTCAAACTGTTTATGATGTTAGTAAAACGAGTGTGCATGCTAGAAATAGATTCATCATCATTCATCTTAAACATTTCATATTCATGAGTAAGAATATAAATTTTTGATTCCTTAACTTGAGAAGTTCCTTCATAAGTAACTTCCAAGTTATCCCAAATTTCTTTTGCCGTAGCACAAGTCATTACTCTATTAAACTCATTACCATTGAGAGCATTATATAATAAATTCATAGCAGTTAAATTCAAAGTATAAAGTCTATCGTCTTCACGATCAAACTCTTCTTCTTCCTTTTTGACCTTTACTCCACCAACCACTTTTGTTGGAATATAAGGTCCATTTACAATGCATTTCCAGATCTCTCGACCTTGAGCCTGAAGGAATATTCTCATTCTAACTTTCCAGAATGAATAATTGTCTCCACAAAAGAGTGGAGGCCGACTGCTAGATTGACCTTCACCAAATGAAGCTGCAATGTTAGCCATAAGATCTTAACTCAAAAGATAGTTAATCTTATAACAGAGCTTTAGCTCTGATACCAATTGTTGCCCAGATGACTAACACAAGAGGGGGGGTGAATTGAGTTGTATTTAAAAAAAATAACAATTATAAATCAAATATACAATATCAAATATAAACAAAATACGAAATAGCAATAAATATAAAGAGTAAGGGTAAGAGAGAAGCAAACTCAGTATGTTAACGAGGTTCGGCCCCACTGCCTACGTCCTCGCCTCAAGCTACCCCTTGAGGATCCCCGAATTCACTATTCAATCTCCTTCAGGTGGAGGTAGAAACCTATTACACCTTTGAACAACACCGCTACAAAGGATCCGTGTAGAACACCCTCTACACTTGCAATCACCTTACACGTGGTGATTCAACGATTCCCTGTGTAGAACACTTTCTACACGCACAAGGGTTGTACACACCCTTTTACTGATACAAGAATTGATAGTGGGTAGGATATCAGAAAACACTCCTCAATGAGTGAAATAAGAACAATACAAGCACAAACTATATCTCTCAAAATGAACAAGGGTTAAGGCTCAATGCTTAGAGAAGAGAGAATGAAAGCTTTGAATGAGAGTTGTATGCTCTTGGTGTTGTGAATGTGAAGCTCTCAAATGATCTATTTATAGGCATATGAGACTTCATATTCAAATTTAAAAAGATTCACATGTCAAAAACATCATCATTCATTTTTCAAAAATTTCAAACCTAATCTTTTTACTTTTTGCATATGACAAAAGGAGCACACTTTGCTTTTCAAAAATTTCAAACCTAATTTTTTACTTTTTGCATATGACAAAAGGAGCACACTTTACTTTTCAAAATATTCAAACAAAGGCATCTTCCTTTTGCATAAGTCAAGAAAAGCATCAATCACTTTTGAAAATATTCAAATAAAACATGCACATGTGAAAGATGACAATCAATCATCTTTAATATTTTCAAAGTTCAAACATTTAATCATGGCATGCACATGTGAAAGATGACAATCAATTATCTTTCAAAATATTCAAATTTAATTTTCAAAATATTCATGCACATGTGGAAAATGTATTTTAATGCTTTATGATAAAATATTAATTTTTGAGCCTTAATCCTAATTTCGAATTTTGAAGAGATTTACAACATTACTCTATGACTTTAATGTGAACTTGGTCCCTTCTTGCTCATGCTTGGTTCCTTGATGTGCTTGACCCCATTGTGTGGACAACTTGAGCTTGAGACTCCTTCATTCTTTGAATTCATTTGTTATCATCAAAATCTATGTGTAAATATATAATTACACAAAACTTGAAACCTTAGGTTCAACAGGGGACAAAACACCCCCACTTCTTGACCAAGAGGGCCTCTTTCGGTGCAGATGAATGTTAGTCAATATTTGTTGCCAGAGAATTTTGGTGGGTGGGTGGATGGTTATAAATTCAAATCTCATTTCACACTTGTGGGTTTCCAACAATTACCCCATTCACCCAAGTGTGCCATATTAGGATGCTACAAATGATTTCATCCTTCAAATGATTGCACTCCTTCATTGGAATGGTTGTTAGCCATGAGAGATTTATGCTTTCAAATGCATCTGCATGTACGTCTTCAAATAGATGTCCAGATGCCTCTCCAATTGCATCTTCAAATGCATCAGCATCGTCTACATCCAAGGAGCTTGCAAGGGATTTTCTTCAAAGGAGATTTACAAGTGCTTTACTACACAATCTCAACTCTTTAGAATTCTTCTTTCGCTCGAATCCATGAGTCCGCACTCATGTACACCTTGAGCAAATTGAGCTTCGCTCGAGTGATAGCCGAGCAAAAAATCTCCCTGGTGCTTTTACAGCTTTCAAAACCAGGTTCCATAATCCTACAATCACACCAATCTCCAACTTGGAGACTCGTTCTCAACATGCCAGCCTCTATCTTTAGCATGATCCCTTATCATCTATGCAATTTTACAACTCATGTCTTCAAGTTAGAAGACTAACTAAAGTGATGCATAATTTTAGTTCATCACGTACAGTGCCCTTAATCAATACATCTATATAAGACAACACATCTCCCACTACACTGGGAATCAATGGTCTCGCACGGACCTTGACACATATCAGAGAACCTGTTGCTGAGGTCTCATTCTCTTATTTGACTGACTCATCATCCTGCTGCTGTCTTCAGTCGATGTGCTCATCTTGTGTGCAGTCTCCGACTTGCATAATCTCCATTCTTGCAAGATTTTTCTTCATACCGTAGTTCACTACCTTCATTCAGCAGGGTAAAATTTAAGGTAGTAACTACCATGGAGGTCTGATCGTCTTGGCAATTATGTGATCATCAACTTTAGGTGTAGATATCCCTGGAACATCTGACGTTTTGTTCCCATCTCTCACACATTTGCTTTATGCATGGTCTAGGGAGATTTCTTCAGGTTTAGATGAAAAAAAGTAAAACTGAGCTCTTTTAACTTCCTTATCTAATTCATACGACCATTACCACGAGCCAAGACCAATGAATCATTTGTGACCTTCCACGCCCTTTTGAGAAAACACACCTAAATGACTATTGTCTTCAAGCTGTCTTTAACAGCCTTGTGCACTGCAAGAAATACGACGTCATGTATTTCTTCAATCACCATATTCATAACATCATTCTCAATTTTCTCCTAATTTTAGCAGTCTCTTGTGGTCTGTCTTGCCACAATTCCTGGACTTTGACTAATCCAAGCTTCTGTCCTGATTATTAGCATTCAGGACCAACAAACTCAAAATCTTGCCAAAATCTCTTCTGCGTACCTCCTCATTTAGGATAAGATCTCTTACTTAAGAAACTTCAACTTCATCTTCTTTGCAGAATTTCTCATAGCCATTCTCATGACTTCCCAACTTTTTTTAACCGCAACGCCAAATACTATTGGGCAATAAAAGTACCTTCTGCCTTTTCTGAAGTTGAACAATTTCTTCATCAATACTTTGTTATTTGTAACTGGCTTTTTAAAGAAAGTCACAATGAGATCCGTTGCGGTTCTCCTCATAATAACATTATGCTCCATGAATTGTATGACTGCCAAAACTTGCTGATATAACACGTTAATCAGCATCATCCAATGATCTGAAATTTACTCCTCAAACTTCATGATCCCAACTGGCTTAAATCAAGCCCAAACGAACTGAGTCCAGCAACATTGGACTCCAACTAGCTGACATCAATCCCAAAACCATTGAGTCCATCACGACTCCAACTGGCTGCGATCAAGCTCAAAACAAATGAGTCTATCACGACTCCCACTGGCTACAATCAAGACCAAAACAAATGAGTCCATCACAACTCTGACTGGCTGTGATCAAGCCCAAAACAAATGAGTCCATCACGACTCCAACTGATTGAGATCAAGCCCAAAATGATCTGCAACTCTAAACAGTTCAAATCAAAGGTATCGATGGCGAATCTTAACATTCCCACCGTACAGATGAGTTCGGAATGATCCAACTAGTTTGAAAGCACTATTTGATCTAGCCCAACAAAGATCTAAAAAACAGACGGTCCAGATCATCTGGTGCGTGTAGTACACACGCTGCAGTAGGGCATCTGGGGTGCGTGGCTACATGCGCCGAGCCTTCCTAGGGCGTGTGGGCTTGTGGGCGCATGACGCGCACGCGTCTTCAACCGCTAACACTCGTGGGAGCGTAAATCCCGCGCATCTTCTTCCTCCAGCCGCGAGTGGCGCACGTGGACACGTGTTTCCCACTCGTCTTCTTCCTCTAGTGCGACTCGAGCGCGTGCATCACACTCTTCGACTTCTAGAGGCGCGTATGAGCTCCTCCGGCATCCGTTTTTGATGCCGTTTGTTGCAACAGATCCGTCTTGATGAGAGGAACATTGTGGTTTGATCAAAAGTTGATTTCAATCAACTGTAATTTTCTAGGTAGCACAAACCGAAACTCTGATACCTATTATTGTGCCTAAATTTGCCCAGAAATCACACCCACAATAAATAGAGACAATATTTAAGTGGTTCGACAACTTGCCTACGTCCACTGAAGTGAAAATTCAATATTTTCAATATGTTTGTATAAAATTAAAAACACTCATAAACAATTTCTCTATCTCTCAAATGGCACTCTGTTTTGGGTTTCCCCATAACCCAAATTTCGCCACAATCCTCTGTCTGATCTCTCACCACAGTGAAGATGATTTAATCTTCAGAAAATCACTTCCTTTTATAGGAGAAGCCATGGGGGACAAAACACCCACACTTATTGACCAAGAGGGTTTCTTTCGATGCAAATGAATGTTGGTCAATGTTTGCTGCCATAGAATTTCGGTGGGTGGGTGGATGACTGCAAATTCAAATCTCATTTCACATTTAGGGAGTTTCCAACACATTTTGAAATTAATCGATCGATCGATGAAATATTCTCAGTATCTGATGTCAGTATCTAAAAAGATGAAGTTCATGCAGATTAAGTAGATGGAGCCTCATTTCACGGGCGGACTAAGATTTTTCTGGCTCAATTATTATATCCATATTAATTGTTTCAAGATATACCTTAAATCTTAACATCACTCACTTTCATATCTATTTCTGATCGAAACTTAAGAAGAGGTACGTAATTGAACATGATCAGGATCTGGGAATGGGTGACCAATATTGACGGCAACCTTTAGGAGGACTTTGATATTTGGATTTTCACTAGCTTGTGGCCATAGTTTAACAAGCAATAAAGGAAATAGGAAAAATATAAAGAGAGAAGGAACAAAGAACCCAAAAAAAATTAATTAATTTTAACTCTTTATTAATGTTTAGATGTACGTACATACTATACGGAGGATATGTAGATTATAAATTAGGACCGGGGGTAAAAATTCATATAAAATCAGAAAAGAAAAAAGCCCAAAAAGTGTTCCTAATTCAATCATATATAAAGCATGTTTTAAGATCATGAACTGGATAAGATGAACTTTTCCCTTGTTGTACTCGATCAAATGTCGCATGAACTTATCATATTGTATAGTTGAAGTTATGTACTAGTTGAAATTGAATTAGGTACCTTAGTTTATTGAATTCTTGATTTCTTGTGACTCAAATAATCATCTCTGCAAGTTATTGTCAGTACCCGGAATTGACCTTGCTATTTGTCATTGATATCTTCGATCGCCGCCTTCTGAGAAACCAAGATTTGACGTGTTTAAACATAATTGGAGTTCCCTCTAGTTCTTGATTTGTAATATCTATATCATTTGTAAAAATCATGATATATAGGGAATTTATAATTAATGACTTAATTAGTTGGGGATCATATATAGCTGATCCCCAGTACCCCATGCTAGCAGACCTAACTAGCCCCACGTTGGCTTTATTGTATTCACCTATCATTCTCACCAAATTTTCTCAAGTCACACCTACAATTCTCACAAACGTTAAGTGTATAATGCATGATGTCTCATTGTCCATATATAACCAGTAAATAGGACCATTTTTATGCCAAGAAATACAAGATATTAGAATTGTATGAGTTTTTCAATTATATATTGACAATTAACTTTTTTTTTTTTTTTGGGAGTTATTCATGACAATTAACATGGTCTAGGACTCAATTAATGCATGTTGGTGCGTGGTCTAATATGAACAGTCATAAACGAGAAAGTGAAAACCAGATCAACTTGAAAGAATGTTTATCAGGTGACTTTTCGAGGTCGTATCCCTGACGCGGATCGGACTGTTGGAATTTGGAATCATGAGCCTATAAATACCTCAGAATTCTTGTTAAAATGATATCAAGATCGCAAAATCCTAATTTCAAAGGTTATCTCTCTCTCGCTGACTCTCTCTCTCTCTCTCTCTCTCGCTCTCTGATACCTGAACCTTATTCTCCATGGAAACAACAAATGTAGCCCTGCAGCCTTCAAATTATGGAAACCTGATCACCGTTCTCAGTATTGATGGTGGTGGAATTAGAGGAGTTATCCCAGGAACTATCCTTAGCTTTTTAGAATCTGAGCTGCAGGTCGACTATATTACTCTAGCAACATGCATGTTAATATGAAGAGCATATTCCAGTTTCGATCAGAATATCGCGCATTCCATTTTTATTTTCAGTCGATTCGCGCTGATCATGCACCATATATATGCATGCACACGCATGCATAAACACCCACACATTAATTAGTATGGAAACACACAAACATATATACATTATTTAGATTATATCTTAATTTGTTTAGTTATGGTGCAGAAACTGGACGGTGAAGACGCAAGAATCGCAGATTACTTTGATGTGATCACAGGGACAAGCACAGGCGGTCTTGTGACTGCCATGCTGACAAGCCCAAATGAAAAGAACCGGCCCTTGTTTGCCGCCAAGGATATCAAGGACTTCTACCTAAACCAATGCCCTAAAATATTCCCACAAAACAGGTGAACTCTATTTATTTATTTTTATTGTATTCAATTCCACAACTCGTGTTACAGTCATTAACATGAACTCGATCATGATATATTTGAATTCCAGTTGTCCATGGTTCCCTCATATTAAAAAGATAATGAAAGCTTTATCCGGACCAAAATACGATGGCAAGTATCTACACAGCCTTGTCAAGGAAAAACTTGGAAGCACCAGGTTGCACCAGACATTGACCAATATTGTCATCCCAACATTTGACATCAAGCGGCTCCAGCCAACTGTCTTCTCCAGCTTTGAGGTGCGTAGAACTACTATTTAAAATCACATTTCCATCTTTTCCATTCCCAAGCGAAATGAGGGATTACGATGTTCATGACGACCATTGAGTTAGCTAGAAAACTATAACCTTCAGTTGGAGCTGAGTTCTAAAGATGACTTCCAATTTTAACTTAATTTTTCCTTGCACCAGTTGAAGAGAAACCCAAGTTTAGATGCCTTACTCTCGGACGTATGCATCGCAACCTCAGCAGCACCAACTTATCTTCCCGCTCATTACTTTCAAACCAAAGATCCCTCAGGAGAAGTTCGACACTTTAACCTAGTAGACGGTGGAGTTGCTGCAAATAATCCGGTACGTACGTACATATCATATGATATCATATATTCTACACAAACAAATCTAAATTTCCATTTCCTTTTTCTTTAGAAGATTAATTTACTAAATTTGTGCATAAAATAATATTCTAGGCTTTGCTTGCCATCGGTGAAGTAACGAAGGAGGTCACTAAAGGAAATCCAGACTTCCTTCCCATGAAACCGATGGATTACGAAAAGTTTCTAGTAATATCATTAGGAACTGGATCTTCAAAAGCTGCGAAGAAATATAATGCGCATGAGGCAGCCAAGTGGGGCATTTTGAGCTGGCTAACCAATGGTGGTTCCACACCTATTGTTGATATATTTACACAAGCAAGTGCGGATATGGTAGACTTTCACCTTTCTAATGTTTTCCAAGCCCTTCAGTCAGAGCAAAGCTATCTCCGGATTCAGGTATATATCGTTATTATTATGATTCATGGTCGCCAATATTTCTCCATAAACGGATGCATGCATGCAAATATACATATATATATATATATATATATATATATATATATATATATATATATTTAATGAATATATGAAAGTCAAAAGCCTTTTATCAGTTCAACCTTTCTTCATGATCGACTACCTGTTCTGTATTTACAGGACGACAAGTTGACTGGGGATGTCTCTTCTGTGGATATAGCCACAAAGAAGAATTTGGATGATCTTGTGAAAGTTGGTGAAGAATTGCTAAAAGAGCCAGTTTCTAGAGTGAATTTGGAAACTGGACTTTTCGAGTGTTCTAGCCATGAGACTAATGAAGAAGCTCTGAGAAGGTATCTATCTATATATAACTCTATATAATTAAGTAAAATTTGACAATTGCTTAATTTGGTGAATTCTGGCCATTAATTAGTTAGTTAGTTAATTATCACATTTAGAAACTCGTGTTAGTCAAATGAAATATTTATCAAACTCGATATATTATTTCTTGCAGGTTTGCGAAAATACTATCCCAAGAGAGGCAGCTTCGACATGCTAAGTCCCCGGCCTAATGGACACGCCGCAAATTCCAAATGATGTTACACTTTAAACGATCAAAGAAATTGTTTGTGTCATGATGAATAGATGTATATATATATTTGATTACTTCTTTTGTTGGAAGTTGTGGAAAATTATTTATTGTAAGGTTGAGGTGGGGGCACATAATATTAATCCACCATTAATTGACCCAGTCATTCCAAATGATGTAATTTAATTTTCTGTTTTTTCTTCGATTTTTTGTGGTGTGATCAATAAAAATAAGGCAAGTACCTGCCAACTATATTTTTTACAGCATCTTCGCTCAATCAAATTGCAACTTTCTTGGAACTATTGTTCATGCATTTTTCGAATATTCAAAAAATGCATTTTACAGCATCTTCTCTCAATTTTTTTTTCATTAACGTAGAGTATTATCACCAAAACAAACATAGTTCCTAATTAAGTCATGATCTGAATGAATACACTAAAAATCATGTATAAACTAAGCATGCATGGTGCATGTAATACGTCACCTTCCCAAGTTGTTTCAAGAAAAAGCAACAATATGGCCTGATCATTTGGTTACACGGATCATGAGATGAGATGAGAAATCTATGCATAGTAATAAGATAGTTTGTGAATAATATTGAACTAGTTTGAGTTAAAATATTTTATGAAATTTTGAAAAGTGTGAAAAAAAAAAGTTGAATAAAAATATTATAAAATTATAATATTATTATAATATTATTTTTTTATTTTTTATTTTAGATTTAATAAAGTTGAATTGTTTTTTATGTTTTGTTTAGAAGTTTGAGAAAATTCATGTAATGATTAGATTAAAAAGTTAAAAAATTTTAAAATTTGAAATTAAAAAATATTTATATTTGAATGATATTTAGATGTTGAGATAAGATAAAATGAGATGGGTTAGGACTACACATGTTAAACCAAACTAGGCTTATATATGAAATTTCATATAGAAAAAATATATTTATCATCCATTTTCTCGTCATTCTCTTATTATTTTATAATATGGTATTAGATATATGATATATTCATAAGTAAAATATAATAAATAATTTCTAATTATCTAATATAACATTATGATAAAAAGATAATGAGAATAATTAGAAAAATGAGTAGAATCTTTCGTATACTTTCCGATGATATTTTGATGTCCAAGTTTATATATATATATATATATATATATATATATATATATATATATATAGAGTACTACTATGGCCACCGCTGGGGGCTCCTGGGAGCTCCCGCTAGGCCAAAATATTTTTTTTTTTTTGTTTTTTTTTTTACATCATTTTTTTAATAGTTTTAAATTTTTAAAAAAATATAAAAAATCACAATAATATTAAAATAAAATTCTAAATCACTAAGAAAAAAAAAACTTAGAGCGGTGGCTCTAGCGGGATCCCAGCGGGGGATATATCATTTTTCATATATATATATATATATATATATATATATATATATAAACAAAAGCGCCGAACGTGCAGATCGCTGATCACCATGTATATGAGAAGTCTCGTCGCACGTACGTGCTGCTTGGATTCGACGTAAGTTGACCCGCTCGATCGCTTTCATCAACTGTATGCAATTAAAGACTTACACAATATTATATAAGATAAATATCTCTGACTAAGCCAAATGTTTGACTTTATTGATTCATGATTACGTGACTGAGGACCCGGCGACACATCCAGGTCAGATTCCTACACTACGGTCGATATTGCTTAAGTAACTAGGACAGGTACTACTGATCTTTTATTAATGGTCGAGAGGCCCACAGACTTTAATTAGGTTTGGAGAAAACAGAGAACACGAGAGATTACAAGAGTGTCGTACGTACGTGTTTAGTAGTGTTTTATTGGACTTCATGTTTAGGAGTGGGCAGCGCCGGTCACCGCATCCGGTCTGTCCGTCCCCTCATCTGGGCCGGTCGAGGGCACCCGTCCGCACAAGCCCAGGGTGCGAGCGAAACTAACTCTATACGGTTTTGGGAGCCGTCAGCCGAGGGATGGGGCTAGGCTAAGTCCAAAACTGGCTCAAATATAACTCTCCAAAACAACGCCGTTTTACAATATATTTTATTTTCAAGACAGCCTTCCCCTGCCCCCTTACGTATATCTCTCTCTTTCCTTGGGTCCTCTATTATAACTCGTGGTCACCATCACTATCGCACCCAGCTCCATCTAATCACCATCTATCGCATTCTCTCTCTACCTCTCATTGTCGCCCTAAGTCTCTCTCTCTCGCT